>JBAMNC010001705.1:0-300879 GCA_037902135.1 Cetoscarus ocellatus | reverse complement strand
ATGCAGTCTTGTTGTGCTGATACATGAAGTTTTAGCAGCAAATTTATTACCTTGATCTGCAATAATGAAACGTGCACATGTTTTGAGGACAGAGACAAAGTTTCTTTAAATGTGGGGACTATAACCTAAAGTGAAATGCTGCAGAAAACAAACTCAAACAGGCTAAAAACTACTTAACAATGAACCCCGGAGAAGGTTTGATTCCACATGTTTATACTTGATTAGGGCGCCCTTTATTCAAACTGTTCATATCAGAAAGTGACAGATAATTAATAAAAACGATCAAATCTGTGTGTTGTTTATTAACCCAAAGCTGCAGCAAAAGATGGAGAGCAGCATGTAATAGGGATCAAATTGACATATATCCATAATCTATGAAATAGTCAGAGAATGAGGGAAATAAAACTGTGTAAACATTAAAAATATACATTTTTAGTCTTAAAATCAGGACAATATGTTATTGCAGTTACAATGGTGAGCAGAATATTGCCTGATTTTTTCTGATTTAAAAGAAGAAAGATCACAATATTAGCTGTCTAAGACTTCGATATTTGCTTTGATATATAATAAAGTATGACCAGATCTTTCTTTGAAACATATTAAAAAATAAAACTCAGGTTTTGTGACAACTAGGGGTGTGTATTAGCAAGAATCTGGCCATATGAAACTTATTTTGAAATGATAATGATACCATAAATCAGGATATATCAGGATACTATAAACAGGGTGATTCGTACATTTTCAGAGCATTTAGAGCCCACAACAATATTTGTACCCAATCAGAGTCCTTCAAAGCAGGAAGAGGTGGAGCTACAAGTGAGAAAACAGCAGGAAGTGACTGTACAGAGATTAGCATAGATGCTAACAGCTTCAGTAGCAGTTTTATCAGATCTGGACCACATTTCTTTATTAAACGAAAAACAATCAACACTGAAAGCACTTCTGCACAGTCAGGATATGTTGGCTCCACTTCCAACATGTTTTGTTGAGCGTTTGCTTCAGTTTTATGCTTTACACTGCTGTAGCGCCTACCTACTTCATCATCTGATTGGCCCATAATCAATAAGATTGACAGAATGATCGTCCAGTCACCTGCTGGATATGCTTCTGAAAGGTTCCACCCATTCCCAAACACTCTCTATGGGCTGTTTCTCATATAAAGTAGTGAAATATCCTGAATGATCCTCCATTACCCAACACAGAAACTGCAAGGACTTCCTGAAGTGAGGTCCAAGTATGAACAAGAAGGCTCCATGTGACACAAAAATAACAATCAAGGTTTTCCTTTACGATATCAAAATATATTTCAAAACTTAACAGAATTTCCCTGTTATTGTTAAAGTGCATGTCATAAAAACGGTGGCCTGTCTGCATTAACACTTAAAGCCGAGCTATTTTCACAGTTTGAAACTCTCTGATCAAAATTTATTCTCATTTAAAAAACAAATAAAAGCCTAATAGGGATGCACGATATTGGATTTTTGTCGATATCCGATATGCAGGTATTTTTTAATTCATTATCACCAATAACGATATTTCTGGTCAAGAGCTCAAGCTCTGTACTTAACAAAATGGACTTGTTTCTTTCAGTGTTACAGTATATTGTTACGAGGACTATATTTTTGCACTCACACAGATATAAAACAAGAAAAACAGCATTTAATTCTTGCAAAAATGAAACCCTTGATTTTTAAATGTACCCATGCAGTGATGAGAAGGTGCATTATTATTGTACATTTGTGTAATTTGCTGATATTCCAGCCGATATATGGTCGCTATGTGTGGCTGATATATTGGTTGTAAATATCTGCAAAAATTTCAGCATCTGCCAATACTGGCACTTAACTTTTTAGGCTGATATCAGCTGATACCAATATCATACCCTAAAGCCTAAACATGTGCTTCTGCAAAACCTGACATGGCCGACATCATGAAAACTTTACATTTTCAGGATTTATGTTTTAAAACATTGCAACAACTTATGATTGGAGCAAGCTGAGATAAAAAAAATCTCAATTTTTAATTTTTAAATCTCCTGCAGAAAATAATTTGAATTAATCAATTTAATCGATACATATTCTGGTTCATTCTACGACATCATGGAGCTTTAAGGTTCACAATAAATCTTAAAGCTCTAACTCATCATTGTTCTCCCTTTGAGTATATCCAGGGGCCATCTTTGACCCCCCGGTCAAAGGAAGGTCCAGATACACTGAGTCTGACTCTGAGGCAGATCATGCTGCAGGCCCGATGACCTGGACCACCTCATGTTCGTCTCTAACATGGCTCAGATGCTGGGATTTGATTGAGAGAGCAGATTTATGACGCGGAGCTGCCAGCAGGCCTGCAGCATCTCTTCATGTCCACATGTTCTTTATGGCTCTCTCTGTGTGCCCCATTCTTCTCATCATCAGAGAACTTCTTGTCTCTCCACGCAGCGTAAGAACCTCCACACGCTGAAGTCGCCCTTTGTTTATTATGGGATGCATGTCGTTGCTGCAGAGTACATTGTGTTCACATGTAAAGACTGCAGCGTTGATTAGCATACGCGGAGCAGGCAGCTCTGTAAACAGCCAAAGTCGCTCCAGGACCAAAGATCCGCTCTGCCATTTGTTTAAAGTTTCAGCAAACAGTCACAGTGATAAAGGTAACAGCTGTCATGTGCCGCTCAGGGTAATGAGCTGTTGATATTTTCTTCATAGATTATATGACCTGCTTAATGAGGAGTCTTTAGATCAGCAAACACACAGGTGACATGTACTTCAGAGATAAAATGAGCTCAGCGTGACCTGCTTTAAGAGATATGCTGAGAGATTTTCAAAAACAAGTTGTATTGATTTATTTTGATTCTCTTTTTAAGGGATGGTTGACGTGGGGTTGTGTCAGGTACTTGATACTAGTCAGTGACGTGGCTGAAAGGGCTCCAGCAGGACTGTACCTTTAAGAAGAACAAGCTGAGACTACCTGTAAGGTACACTGTTGTTGGCAGGTACAGTTATTTCACATAACTGTTGAGTTTTATGTAAAACCAGATTCAAAACTTATTTTTCCTCCAGGACATCTCTGTCTTTGGCACTATTTTAGGATGCAACAAGTGGCTCTGTGTTCTTCCACCTGTGTGCTAGGGCTGGGCGATATGACCTAAAAATTAAATCCCTGATTTTTTTCCCACAAAACTCAATTTACAATTTTAAACAATTTTTTTTCCCTCCAAGTGACACAAAAATTACATAAATCAAGTTTTGCATTTGTGTTACCAAATCTATATTTCCTGCTGCTTAACAGATGTTTTTATCTTGCCACCATGATGAGGGATTCCTGATTGGCTACTGGAGTTATGTTGGATGTATATATATGTATATGTGTATGATATATATATATGTATTTTTGCATATATGTGTATCCATAAAATGAAGAGTTTGTCCTCAGCCTGCTCTTTTGTAAAGTGTCTTGAGATAACACTTGTTATAAATTGGCGCTATACAAATAAAGATTGATTGATTGATTGATTGATTGATGTTCCAAAACTAAACAAACTTTCCCTCTCATAGTTAAAGTGCATGCTGTAATTTTGTCATAAAATGTTGATTATGTAGTTCAAACGTAGGCAGGCCTGTCTACATAAACACTGAAGGATGAGCTATTTTCACATTATGTTAACATGGAACCATCTGATCAATATTTAATCTTATTTAAGAAATGAATAAAAGTCTAAAGGTGTGCTTTTGCGAAACCTGACAAGACCTACCATCATTCAAACTGTATTTTCAGTACTTACGTTTAAAACACTAAAACAATTCATGACTGGAGTAAGTTGAGAAAAAAACCTAGACTTTTCATTTCTAAATCTTCTGCAGCAATTAATTCAAATTAATTGAATTAATTGATTTAATTGATTTATTTCCCGGCCCTACTGTGTGCATTGTTCCTGCCCACTGAACCTTTCAAAGCATATCCAGCATGTGATTGGACGATTATTCTGTCAATCACATTCATTACAGGCCACTCAGATAGTGTAGTAGGTAGGTGTTACTCAGGTGATACGAAGTACAGAATGTGAGCGTCTTAGTAGAGCAAACTTTCGCCAAAACATGTAGAGCAAAATTATCCTTTCTACTGAGAAATGCTTTCAGTGTTGTTTCTTTCTCATATATGTTTAAACTGCTACTGAAGCTGTTAGCATTTAGAATAGAATAGCATAGAATAGCTCTTTATTGTCACAATATGAACACTTGTTAGGCCACAGAATTTGTACAGTGAAACACAGTTTGGCATCTTCTGTGGCAGTATAAACGAAAAAAAGGAAACATATTAAAGTTTAGACAAGTTATAAATAGAGTTAAGATACATACAGATAGCTGGAAGGAAATTAAAAGATTGTTTATGCACATCAGGGATTTAGAAGAGCTAAAGTGGCCTGTGTGAATTGTCCAGAAACATCCACACATACAGGGTGTACACACATTTAACACCAGTACTCATACATACTGGTGCACTTCTACTCCAGTTTTTACGGTACTCTGAGGATTGCTGATATCTGGCTCAACTGAACTTCATGTGACTGCATGAAAATGTCATGAGAGAGCAAGCTGCTGAATGAGAAACAGCTCAAAAAATCCCATGTAATACCAACTTTGGACTTTTGTGATGTGATTTTAAGGAAAGTTACAGTTCAGCAGAAACTCTGATATAAGACGGTCCGTCTCCGTAAAGATGTCAGACTTTTAGAAAAACATCCTGAGCCTGTCCATGACCATGAAAACACCTTTAAGAGAGCTCAGAGCATCATACCCGAAGGACTCTCTGCAGCTATTCCAAAGATGCTTCTACCTTTTCATATTCACACCCTAAAATATGCAGAAATAAGGCCAAGATCAAAAATACTGCACCAGCCAACAGCTTCTATAATTAAGAGGTTAAAGACATAAGGCAGGACGAGCCGCCGGTTTAACAGATAATTAAGGACAAAGACAAACAGACTGAGAGACACATGGTGAGTTTACAGATCACACACGTGAGCCCGCTGCCAAAATTTTAGAAACGAAGAGGGGGGGACAGTTTGGGTCAGAGTGGGCAACAAAGCGAGAGGCCGACATCTGTCTCTGCGGAGGAAGCAGTGAAGTAAGACAAGGCAGTTCTGTGTGTTATCCTGTATTAGAAAGGCTGAAACATTTACAACAGTTTTCAGTTTATAAATCAAAGTTTGAGCTGATAAAAAGACCAAATGTGATCTGTTTGGAGAGGCCATCTGTTCCCTGATCAGCGCTCCATTAAAAGGTATCACAGTCTTTTTTAGCAGAGTTAAAGGCAGGCGTATGCTTCAAGCATGCCTCAGTGTTCTGCACAAACACCTGACAAGGTGAAACAAGGGGGCCAAGATATCCTGGCTTCAGGATGTCAGCAGAAATATCACGCAGCCAAGTTGGTGTCTAGATAAACTGTGAAATTATAAAGATCGGAGAGGGTAGTTTAAGGACATGTATGCTAGGGTTGGGTATAAATATCGATTCATCAATGCATTGCAATAGTCCTCCCCAGTACTCTGAACTGATTCACCTGCTGGCCAGTGGGTGGCGCTGTGGAGTTTTTCAGTGTTTATCCAGAACTGTCATGCTTTTTTACTTTTGTACTGCATATGCAGAAATAAGTTATTGTGCAACTTTTTATTGTCAGATGTTTTTCTGCTCAAAATTGTGATGAGACATACCACATATCAAAATTGAATCGAAATCAAAATCAAATTGAATCTTGAGGTTCTTAACGATACCTAGCCCTAATGTATGCAGAAGCAAATATCAGTCAGAATTGTATGATCTACTCTCTTGGCAAAGATGAAACTGACATTACAAACAAACATTATTGTTTGGCTTGAATGCAAAGTCATGGTTAAAGCTGATACCTCAGGGCAGAGGTTTTCAAACTTTTTAAGACCAACAAACACCAAAAATGAAGCCAAACTCCCAAAGCATAGCCATATTTTTTTTTATATTTATCTTTTTCTTTATATCTATCTTTTGTATATATCTTTTTATCTGTTAAGCTAAACTTTTACTGGAATCCTAACTTCCCTGAGGGAGCTTTTTCCAAAGGGATTAATAAAGTTCTATCTAATCTAATCTAATCTAATCACACCATTCTAAAACAGCCTCTTTGACATGGGTAACATTTGATTGTTCTTGTTGATTGTTGTAACAAAAAAGTAAAAAACTGAATAAAAATTTAATATTTAAAGCTGGTTATGCTACGGTTTCTCAGCAAAAGCATATTTTCTTTCTCTTGGTGTTACATTTAAACACATTATTATAATAATTCATATTGTGCTCTTATGTTAAGTTCTAACCTGCTCATTGGTTAGCTGCAGGAACAGTTCGGGGTTCACAGGGATTTGTCAAAGTTACTAAATTTTCATTTTATACAGACATGAGCTCCCATGGTTCACCTGGAGCCACACCTTTTGAGAACCACTGCCTGAGGGGAGTTTGTTGTGCAGACAGAAGTTTGAGTTTCAAAATAACAAAAAATTAAATTTAGTGGGGATGCATGATATTATCAGTTTGATATCGACATCGGCCGATGTCAACCTAAAAAGTTAAGTATTGGTATTGGCCAATCTTGAAATTTTTGCAGATATTTACAGCCGATATATCAATCGATCAAGGGTTTCATTTTTGCAAGAATTAAATGCTGTTTTTCTTGTTTTGTAGAATACGATATATACACAAAAATACTGTAACACTGAAAGAAACAAGTCCATCTCTGTTAAGTATAGAAGTTGTGCTTCTGATCAGAAATATTGGTATCATCATCAGCGATAGTGAGTTAAAAAATATCGGCATATCAGATCAGAGATAATTTGACAACACTTTTTAATTCAGTTATAGTTATAGTCTTTTACCTACAATATCTTGTAGTTTTAGTCATAATTTAGTCATCTGAATCGTTTTAATTTAGTCTAGTTTCAGTTGATGAAATTTCACATCATTTTAGTCGACAAAATCTACTTTAAATTTAGTTGACTAAAATACGAAGTGTAAAGGGTAACATTCACATAAGTCTCTGTCAAACATTTTAGCCTATTTTTTATTTGTTGATGAAAATGTCACTAAATTTAGTTGTAGTTTTTAGTTACTGTCTGGTTTTTGTCAGGGGAAAAAAGATTGCTGATGAAAACTATGACAAAACAAGTCAGTAAAATTAACACTGTATCAGATATCGGCAAAAATCCAATATTGTGCATTCTGAAACTATACCTACTAGAAATATAATTATTATAAATAAAAAAATATATAAAATATTATAAATTAAATAATAAATTAAATAACTTGTAAATTATACAGTTACAAGTTACGGTAAATAAAAATAAAATATATACATATATTCTGGTATGGAACGCCGAATAATATACACTAAGAAGACCAACTTCTGGTTGGTATGGATGGGACATACGGCACGCCCTCGTCCCTGCTGACAGGTTGTTTTATGCAGACATGAGAGCGTCGAAGTTCCCATGGTTCACCTGGAGCCACATCATCTGAGAAGACTTGCCTGAGGGAAGTTTGTTGTGCAGACAGAAGCTTGAGTTTCAAAGACAAAACAACAATTTATTAAAATAGTTCCTCACAGAAAAGCTCCATCAAAAACAAGCGTCCAAATTAAAGGAGCCCTGAACAATCAAAAGCCGATCTTTGTCTACTGCTCGAGGTTTAAAAGGGAACTTTATGGATCCTCAAATCCCAAATTTGGCCTCAATCGATGCTTAGCTAAAGGAGGGTCGTGTTTGTTGATGGAAAAAGCGTGAAATAACCCGTCAGCCGCATCAGTAACACAAAAGTGTGTTTGTTCTTCATCATTCACGTGTGGGGTCCGAGCAGATTCCTATGAAGTGCAGATTGAGTGAATCATGATGGATGAATAAAAGGACAGACGTGAGGAGGACTGGAGGCGTGGACAGTCTGTTGACATACGCATCCTGGCCTCCAGGAAAAGAACGTTGCATTCTGGGTAAGATAAGAAAAGAGACCGTGTCGGGGCGGAGGGGGCACGTTTGCCACCCTCTTCCTTTGTTTTTTTAACATCATCATCCTCACTCTCTTCAGCCCTCATCACCTATTTTATTCCTCCTTTAATCAATTTCATTTCTCCCCATCGACGAGCAAATGCAGCAGTTCTGCAGCGGGTTACCATGGCAACCGCAGTTGCTAGGCAACCAGCGACTCTCCATCATCCATTCCAGAAGTCTGACAGATGGAGAGAGAGGATGCCAAGAGTGAGAGGAACAAGGGAGAGAGAGAGAGAGGAGGAGAGGAAAGGGGGGAACGAGAGGGATGTGAGGATGAAAAAGGAGATGGAGAGGAAGAGGAGGGAGAGGAAGACGCAAATATACAGGGAGGAAAGAGGCGAGAATAAGGAGGAAAGAGGGGATGAAACGCGAGGAGGAGCATCGAGGTGGGGACGATGAAATCCAAATTAAACATGGCGGCCGTACCAATAAGCTTGTCAATGATCCTCTCTTGGATTCCTCGTCGGCCTCAGAGCCTCCATTAGTCCTCAGCTTCATATTTCACTACGGTCACATGGGGAGCTGCCATTATTAACTCATTTTGTTTTTATGAATCATGTTTCATCAGGATGCCACGAAGCTTCCACCTCCTGAGTGTCACTGAATCAACACATGATGACTTATTCACAGATGTTCGGGGCATTGTTGAATCACAAAACGAGGGACTTCAACAGCAACAATGCTTCCATGATAACAATGAATCCAAGTCCTGCAGGTCCAATCTTCATCCAGAGTCTGATATAAACATGTATATGCTCTCAAAGCACAGGTTTCAGAAACAAGCAGTTCAAATGCACATCGTGTTACTGGAATACTTCACACACTGTGGCAAAAATAGCAGTGCCAGTTAAGGGATTAATATTAAACACAGTCACCTTTTTTAGAGCGGGATGAACATTCACCTGAGATCATGTTTCTGCACCAAATGTGCCTCTAAGTTCACTGAGTAGGGGCTAAATTTGTCCAAACAATGATCCAAAACAACAACAACAAGGTTTAAAGACAAACAGAGCTCTTCAGGGTGTTACAGGACACAGGGTTCATTCCTAAAAAATCATTAAAACATGAAAAATTAAAGAAAACACTTAAAGGGGTAGTCCAGAAATCTTGCAGTGGGGTTGTGTGAGGTGAACATAAGAACAAAAAAAATAAAACAAGGTATGTGTCGTACATGGAAAAGTCTTATGGTGCATCCCTATAACAGGTATATAATATTTATGGCATATCCAATACCCCATTAAAAGGGCAACTGCACTTGCTATAGGTTCTTGAAGATGTTTCGCCTCTCTTCCAAAAGGCTTCTTCTAATAGATTCTGATATTAAAGCAGGAAATTAGTGTTAATTTGGTTGACTAATTATTTTCCTCATAGTTCTCATCAACAGCCTTTTTTCCCCTGACGAAAACTAAACAGTAACTAATAAAAACAAGTGCACCTGGACAAAAACTAAAAACTAAACTAACCAACATTTTCATCAACAAATAAAAACTAGACTGAAATATTTGACAGAGGCTAAATCCCATCAGACCTAATTTGGTCATTTAGAAAGTAGAGACAAGTTAGGAATAAATCCACTTGGCTTCGACACCACAGTGGTGCTAATTAGGTGATAAAACACTGACACATTTTATAAAATGGGTTGGTGTTGATAAGAAACTTAAATAGATTTATCCAAGTGAAAAACATGACTTCAAAAATTCAGGGAAACATGAAAATGCCTTACACGTCACACTTCATATTTTAGTCAACTAAATGTACACTAGATTTCGTCGACTAAAATGTTTTGAAATTTCATCAACTAAAACTAGACTTAAATTTAAAGAATTTAGATGACTAAACTATGACTAAAATTAAAAGATATTTTAGGCAAAAGACTAAAACTAAATTAAATAGTGCTGTCAACATCAACACTGCAGGAAATGATAGAAGTATAAGTAACTGACAATGCATCCAACAGGTGAAATCTGGTATCTCTGCCAGATGAAATATTGGTGGAAATATTCAGAATAAGTTAACAAATAATGAATGGTTAAATCTGAGTTGATCAAAGACCTGATATGACGATAGATGGTCTCTGAACATCACACAGAATCATCAGTGCTCATTAGTGACCTGGCTCCAGCTCTGAATAGATATTTTTGAAAACATATTCAAGGTGAAGTAGAGTCCAGTGTTCCTGTTATATTTAGAGAGCAGAGAAGGTCCATTACATAATGGTCATCGTGCTGACCCTGATTTTTGTCTGTGGACTTCACAAGAAGGCCTCCACTCGTTCTCACAGAGGACGAAGCTCTCCCTCGCTCCCTCGCCCAGCTGCTTGGAGGGCAGGTGGGTCTCCATGTCGCTGCTTTTCTTCAGCTGCGTAACCACGAATAAAAATAGGCGGCGGACTCTCACCCCCTCAGGACGGAAGAGTTCATGGAAAGCCAACGAAGGTGAAGGACGATGGCCACGTGGAGCCATACCACTGAGGTGAAACTGGTCCTGTTTGACTCTTTAAACCCACTAACTAGTTCTATTAATCATATTTCTATGGTGGAATTTAAAGGGATATGCCAACATTTTTTTTGTTCTCATGTCTTGCCTCAGTCCTGAGTCCATGACAAGCAGATAGACACCATTCTTTTGTCTGTGTGTGCAGTAACAAGGAAGAGATGGGCGGAGCTCGCCCACTGCTAATTAGCTCTGCTCAAACACTAGGAGTCAATGGGTAGTGTTAGCCTGTCTCTGCCTACAGTCATCAGATTAACTCTTCAGCAACTCTAAACGGTCCTGTGTGCTTGTTGTGACTCATTCTTTAACCGCATTATGTTACGTTATCTATTTTTTGACTAAGATTAGCACTTAAGGTAATTTTCAAAAGATATACACATGAAACTAAACCACAAGGGGGCATGAGCACCAGTAAGCAGCTGAGGAAGAAAGAATAGAAGAGGAAGCAGAAGAAGAATAGAAGAAGGGCTCATGAAGTAGCTCGTTCAAGGAGTTTGTAGGACACCATTTAAAGTTGCTGAAGAGTTTATCTGATGACTGTAGGCAGAGGCAGGCTAACACTACCCATTGACTCCCAGTGTTTGAGCTAAGCTAATTAGCGGTGGGCAAGCTCTGCCCGTCTCTTCCTTGTTACTGCATGCACATTCGAAAGAATGGTGTCTATCTGCTTGTCATGGAGTCAGGAGAGAGGCAGGACATGATGACAAAAAAATGTTGGCATATCCCTTTAACTGTTGTTGAGCTAAGTGTCAAAGGGGTCATATTGGTGGCCTTGAACTCCGATTGACGATCTCAGGAGTCAAAACAAAATCCTAAACTGTGACTGTAGTTTGCTTAGCCAAAGCTGGGATTTCTGTGAAATCTCCTAATCTCACATTTAAGAGTGATTCACCCTGTACAACATTAAAAATGAACACATCACAGCTCTTCTCTCCAGGATCAAAACATTCCAGCAGCAGTGAAGAGTCTTTGTCCAGCCCTTGGTTGTCATGACAGTCAACAAGGCTCGTCGAGCTCAAGGACGAAGCCCGTTAAGAGACTGAAATCAAAAGCAAACTCAGAGCCGAGCTCCAACAAGTGTTGATTATAATCATCTCACAATCATGAAACCAAAACACAGAGACGTGACTGAGAATGAAGGGTGAGTTTTAAATTAGAAAAGACCAACATTGGATCCAAAATAAGGATTTTAACAAGCAGATTCTCTGCTGGGACCTGCTCTAATGTCAGATAAATCTCCACACTTCAACTGGGCCCATGTTGCTGTGACATAAGTTAAATTACTCATGTACAAAACAAAATATAAAGCAGTTTTCATTCACAATGGCAATGCAAAGTAGCTAATTGCATATTTTAAATAAACATCTTGATTTTATCGTCTCTTTTTCTTTTTCAATATTGGTGTGCAGCAGTCTCCAAATCCTTCTTGACAATCTACCTCTCATTATTGTGTTTATTATTATTACTTTTTAATCTTTTTGGAAATCACTTTTCTACTCCCCTGTAGAGCACTTTGAACAGCAATTGAAAATGTATGAAATGTGCAAGATAAATAAAGTTTGCTTGATGGTTTGATTGAAAATAGACAAAAAAACTGCTTTACTGGCTTTGAATGACATAGCAGATCCCTCATCTGTCCATCATCTCTACTTCTTACTCTGTTTGGGATCACAGGGGGACTGAAGCCTATTAAGGTTGCTACTGGGCTGGAGGAAGGGCACACCATGGACTTGTTAGGGATATTATATCATTTCTTATTTTGTGTTTTTGTGTTTTTTACTGTCCAGATACAAGCTGTGCTTTCCTTGGGCATTTCTGACCAAGTGTAAAGTAAATTTTCCATGAAGAGCCTCATTTGTTTGTTTTCTAAAAGGTCACTATTTTGCCTGTTTTAACAAATATCTCATTCTGTAAATGTTCACCAAAGATGAGTAAAATGATTAAGAAGCCTCTGCTTCACATGGTTACTGTGTGAATGAGAACAGAGCTGTATCTTTGAAGAGTGTCATGTTTGGTTTGTGGTTTAACCTGCAGGAAACACACCAACTCTGCATCAGGGCTGACACCTTACACTGACACCTTACACTCGATATTCAAATGTTCATACGCGTATGCAGGTTAAAATCTGTACTCCATGTGTAAACATACATTTGAATAGAAAATATATACAGAGCTACAAAAACAGGAAGCCGGACTCTGAATCGCTGTGATCCACTGATAGTGATATCACACAGACCTCAAAAGAAAAAGGACGAGGAAAGAAAAACATGCAAATGGCAACGTCACACTTTTCAAGTCATGTGACCAACAATGTTTGTCTTGTGAATTCACTATTGCACATGCTCACATTAGGGTCGCATGGTGGTGCAGCAGGTAGTGCATGTGCCTCACAGTAAGGAGGTTGCTGGTTTGATCCCTGTATCAGTGAGGGCCTTGCTGTGTAGAGTTTGCATGTTCTCCCTGTGCATGCGTGCTAATTAGATTAATTACTGAGTGTAAATTGGCCTTGGGTTTTAGCATGAGCATGAATGGTTGTCTGTCTCTCTATGTGGCCCTGTGATTGGCTGACAACCGCTGTCAGCTGGGATAGGCTCCGCCCCCGTGACCCTGAAAGGGATAAGCGGTAAAGATAATGGATGGAATACCATGCTCAATGCAATGTTAAATTGACATATTTTTCAGCCCTTGTAGATAGATAGATAGATAGATAGACCGATTAGCTCCATATATTCTCATATATCATTTTATGGAGAGTTTATATTAGGGATAGGAATTGATAAGATTTGTCGATATCAATGCCATTATCAATCCTGCTTACCAATGCAATTCTTTATTGGTTCCCTTATCGATTCCTGTGGATTTCATGCACCAATAAAATCAGATCTACAGGTTTTCAGGGTCAACTACACCAAACACATGGTTGTCCTGATATTTACTGCTATGCAGCCAAGACAAGTGACTCAGCATATCGGTGGTGTTTCCACCGTTGACTGACATCCTGTTGGATGTTTTGCAGTTAGCATCATGTTGTGTAAGATTAAGCCAATGTTTTGACTACTTCAGTCTCCTGTCTGCCATGATTACCTCTCTGTTGCCCTTGAGCCGATTGCATCTGATGAGCGCATGATGTTCTCAATTTGTAAGGCAGCCTGATATTTGTGAGAGGAATTGATAAGGGAATCACCAAGAAAAAAGACTAACGATATCAATTCTTTTAGCTATTTGTTATCGATTCTCAATTGGAATTGGTTTTTGATTCCCATCCCTAGTTTATATTGTATGATAATTAAAGTCTTCCTGAAAAATCTACTTTTATCTGAAGCTGTGGTTATCCTTGAATGGTCTTCCAGCCTGAAGCAGACCTCTTTCTTGCTCTGAATAAGTAAAATTCCTGGAACTTTAAGTGAAGAAGACAAAAGTTTGTGAACCAATGCTCCGAGGCGTACTTTACTTTAGCAACCTAACACTGGGGAGCTTGTGGGTGAACTTAAACAAGTTAGATGAGGTGAAGGCTTGCTCCTGTCAGTCAGCTAAAATGCAACACAGACCAAATCCACGAGACTTCTTTTGTGTTGTGTAAGGATAACCCAGAACAACCACAGATCTCAGTCTGAGTGAAAAGGAGAGCACAGAATGAAATCCAACAGCAGGCTTGGACATAAAAGAAAACTTTTCCCCTGTGAAATAACTTCAAAAATCAAGCCTGGCTGATAAAGACAGAAAATGATGGTCCAATGTGGCAGGTTTGTCAAGGTTTCACACTTTTGTCCCAAACCAAACAACTGAGAGTGTGTTTTTTGGGAGTTGAAGGACGAGGCAGAACCAGACAGAGAAAGTGATTTTTAAGGCATGAATGAGCCTTTGTATTCTGCTGTGACCACACAGATCTAACTCTGACAACGCTCTGCAAATCAAACATTTACTCCAACACGAAAGAGCTTTAAAGCAACTCCCTTTGACTTTTCTCAACAGTATAACAGTAATTCACCATCAGGGAGACGGATGGCATGATCATCTGTATTTATTTGTTAAACATCAGGCAAAGACTCGTGGTCGCTGTTTGTATTGCAGTAACTGTTAGACTGCTGTGATCTGTCACATTCAAATCCTCACATTTACTATTCAAATATGGACGTTGACAGGCTGAGAGCCTGTCAACGTCCATATTTGACTGGTAAAGCTCTCTCTCAGCCATGCAGCCCTAATGCAGCCTCGTCCAAACAAGAGCACTGGTTGGTTTTTAAAGCTGAAGACTGACGTTGCAACTTTATTTGGCACAAAGATCTAAATATCAAATCATTTGGCTCAAACTCTCCGGATGTTTGTGGCTGACACACACCAGCTTATGTAAGCCATTTGACCATAACATTGATATCTGTGATATAAACTGTAGTTCAGTTGTACTAGTCCTCAAATTTGGAGTACAAGTACTCAATTTTGGTCAACTAGTGCACATGTAGACTTTACCATTGAAGCATTAAGTGTCACTAGTACTACAAGTTGACTTAAAAATGTTCACTAGTACTACTAGTAGCATTTTATGCTAATAAGGGGGCAGGGCAAATTCAGGCTTCCTATTGGCTTTTCAAAAAATATTACAACCAATTGGGGAGCTGGATTTGGTTATAATCCCTCCTACTTCAATTGCATTACGTCAACTGGTACTACTAGTGAATCTTTTGGCTTTACTAGTACTACAAGTAGACTAAAAACAGTCTACTCGTGCTACTAGTGAGATATGTTGAGTTTACTGGAAGTACTGATAAACAGAAATTTTGTTTTACTAGTGAAGGTTTTTTGGTGAACTAGCGCGTGACTAGACCTTGTTAATAAACCAAAATCACAGACTAGTAGACAAGTACTACTAGTAAAGCTTTGAGTTTTAACTAGTAGACAATTTTTAAATCTATTAGTACAACTGATAACACACAATTGTCTAGTAGTAGATCATTTTGCTTTACTTGTAAGGTCTACTTGCACAGTAGTTTTGTTTACTAGGTCTACTAGTAAACTCAAAATATCTCACTAGTAGCACGAGTAGACTGTTTTTAGTCTACTAGTAGCATTAGAAAAGCCAAAAGATTTACTAGTAGTACTAGTCGATCTAATGCAAATGAAGTAGGAGGGATAATAACCAAATCAAGCACCCTGATTGGTTGTAATATTTTTGAAAGCCACTAGGAAGCTTGAATTTACCCCGCCCCCTTATTGGCATATAAGGTTTAACAGTAGTACTGGTGAAAATTTTTAAGTCTACCAGTAGTACTAATGAGATTTTTCTTCACTAGTTAAGTTTACTTGTGCACTAGTTGACCAAAATTGAGTACATGTACTCCAAATTTGAGCACGAGTAGAGCTGAACTACAGTTGATATCACTGAGATCAATTTTATACCCAAACAGCTTTCCATACCAGCTCTGGTTGGCAATACCAGGCGCGTGTGTGTGTGTGTGTGTGTGTGTGTGCTACATCTCTGCTGCATCTCTGACTTGATAACATGCTCACTGAGATGAAAACACTCACACACCACATCCGCCACAAAGGTAAAATGCAGCCAGTGTGAAACAGCTGTTAGCATTCAGACACACGAGAAACCATCGACTCTTGAGTGCTTCAAAATGACTGAGATCATTTGATTTCATGGACCAACAGCACCAGAAGAAAATATCAGTTTCATGTCACATACACAGCTGTGGCCAGGGGCATGCTGGTTAAGATGCTAAAGGTAGCCTGTTAGCTCTCTGCGTCTGTGATGTTTCTGCATGGAGCAGCAAAGACAGAGCTTCATGGGATGTTTTCGGTCTGCAGGCTCTGCAATATGAAACTTAAGCACTTATCGAAGAAGCAGATCAGTGAGCATTAACCATACTGACTGCTGGCTAGGGAAGGGTAATTGATGAGATTTTATTGATACCAATTCCATGAATGATTCCTGCTTATTCTCTTTGTGGAAAAAGTCTGCCTTCTTAAGGTTTTCAGGGGCATCAATGTCAAACACACGGCACACCTCATATTCAATGCCATGCTCCGTTTTCTGAAAGTTGTGCAGTAAGTTGTTGAAAATTCAGACAATTTGGACCACTCCTGTCTGCCATGATTTTTTAATTCTTTGTTATCATGACTGCTTCTTGATCAGGTTGAATTGGTTTTCAATTTCCATTCCTACTGCTGACCTGGATGCTACACAGTTTTACCAACTTCACTCTTAATCCAGGACTAAATCCAACTCCTGTTTCATTTCTACAGACTTGCACCCCTACAGCGTTGGAGAAAACACTTTAGACTCAGGTGACAGTTTATGAAACCCGTTATAAAGGCAAAATTTAAATAATATTCAAGTATTACTTTACTTACTGATTACTTTAGGCATGCACAATATCAACAGTTCAATATGGGTATCTTCAGATAATAAGAATTCTGCTCAGCCGATATATCGGCAACATAAATCCTCTATATCAGCTGAAAAATCTGCAGAATGTCTTAAAGTAACGTCTTCTTTTCTTGTTCCTTATTCTATTTCCAACATAAAACATAACACAGAACAATTATAGTTAGGTGAAGACTGCACACTTCTGTCCAAAGAATATCTTTATCAGCGTAATGAGTTTAGGAATATCAGCATATCGGATATCTACAAAACTCCAATATCGTGCATCCTTAAACTATTTTAATTCTTTAAAGTCTTAAAACTATTTTTTACAATTCTGTCTGTCAATGTCAATCACAGAACAGATTGTGGTAAAAGTTAATATCAGCCTTCTTTGCAACAAGAAGAGCTTAGATTGAGTATCCTGAATCAGCCTGATTGAAAAATCGATTACTAACTGAATCGTCACCTTCAAAACCCAAACTGAATCAAACTCTCTACTGAATACTTCCCTCAGCTTGTAGGTTCTGCATATTCACCTGATACAGCAGAAAAAACAGCACTTTTCTGCTGGCAGGTGCTAATTTTCCAGCCCCAGGGCCATAGTTTGGACAACCCTATGAGGGCAATACAAAGCCAGTTCCCTTCAGAGAGCTGACTGGGAGTGAACAGCAAAAGCAGAATTACGGAGTCCACCATTGCTGTCTTAGCCCACCTACTCAGATATAGATATTGACTGGAACCAGGATAGGGTGAGGTGGTCAAAATGAACCACCTCTAATATTTTATTCTTAGCACAAGATTCATATGGGAGAGTAAAAAGTCAAGGGTTTGCTTCACCACACTACAGCTGCCAAAAGACAAAGGAGGACTGGCAACCTCCAAACTCAAAGGAAAACTTTCATGCATCCCAACTTCGTCCACTTTTATACTGATGTACTGATGATTATGCAGCCAGATGGAAAGATATAGAAATGTCAACATTTAAATATCCAAATCAAGCAAGCACCAGGAAAGAGAAATACCTTCCCAGAATGAAGAAAATGTAGATTCAGTGACATCTTATTTACGCGATATTTGGTACTCCACTGTTCAAATACTTAAATCTGGAAAGGAGCTGGGAAAGTTTGACCCCACATTTAAAAACTGGATGAAAAAGGGCATAACTGCCATGTGCACTGTTGTTAAAATAGTCAGTGAAGAGGTATTTTTAAAAGCCTGAACTCTGGAGCCTTATTTCACAACTTTCTACTTCCAGACAATGTTTTGCTTTTGTTGACATGTAAGCAGCTGAGATGTGACGAAAGGTCACCATGTCCTGCTGCAATCATCACGTTCACAGGATCTCAAGGACGGTCCTACTGACACAGCTCAATGTCATGGGATCTCATCTGAGCGGCTTAAACTCGGATCTTTTACAGTCCTGTCTTTTGTTCAGAAATCCCAAAGTAAGCGGAGATCCTCCTTCATCTCAGCCGCCTGTCAGACTGTTTGAACTTCATCTTTCGGATCTTTCACCAACACTTTCAGAAACTCCTCCTGCTGCTCCACAAAAGATCTGCTGGGCTTGCTTCCTATTCTTCTGTCCTCTTTGGTGCTTTCTATTTATAAAAAGCCACAGGCTCTGATTGTCCCGGTTTAATTTTTAGAAAAGGGAACTCCTTTTCAAGACCAAGCTTGTGGTATGGCTTTAAGCTGCGAGCCGAGTCAGGGGTGTTTATTTAGACCTCTCCTGTTTGTTTCTTTACTTTGGGCGAGGAGGTCATGTTTTCAGAGACGATTGTTTGTCTGTTTATTTGAAAGATTAAGGAAGTAAATATTTGTCCAATTTTCAGGACTTGCAGGGAGAAAGTGCGAGGACATGGAGGAGCCATTTTCATCTCTTATCCAACTCAGGGACCAGTTTTAGTAGATGTCTTGAGTAGGAATGGGAATCAAGAACCAATTCCAGAGAACTGATACCAGATAGCTAAAAGAATCGTCTGTTTGCTTAACAATTCCCTTAACAATGCCTTCCACAAGTATTTGGCTCAATCAAGGATCTCGTGCTCTCATTGCTTACAGTCAGTCCAAAGGATGTCGAAGAAGCAATCATGGCAGACAAGAGACAGAAGCAGTCAATGGTGGCTTAGTTAAACACAATATGATGGAAACTACACAATGATAAAAAAAACAAGATACTGAAACATATGTCTTCGCAAAACAGAGATCAGTATCAGGAGAGCCATGTCGTTGGCATTGTTGACCCTAAAACCTGTAAACTTGCTTTTTCATGTAGAAAATCCACAGGAATAGAAGAATTGGACTAAGAACCAGAATCGATAATGGTATTGATATCTAAAATCTTACCAATTCCCATATTTTGTCTTAGTCAAACAATGCTTTGTCTTAATCAAATCAAATTTCTGACTTATTTTTATCCTGCTTTTTTGGTATGATGTGTGTGCTCGTAAAAGTTCTAGTTTTCTGCTCTGGTCACTTTGGCATCAACGAAAAACGACACTGACAGGAAAGACTGGAGCATCACTGCTGACAGATCGCTGCGGAAGAATCATTCTGGATGTAACAGAGGCATTTTGTTCAGCTCGCTTTGACAAACACTTCGACGAGGAGTCCAAACCGACCGTTACACCTTCAGAGCGAGGTGAGGACGACCGCCTGGTGATTACCTGGAAAGTAAACGTTCCAGAGGCAGAGGCTCATCGAGCGGCCTCCTAGCGACTGATTTCTAACGACTGTTTTCTACAAGTTTCACTAATGAGAGCTGAGAGCCGGACTAATGACCAGCAGCAACCAGGGGACCCAGCTGGCTCTGAATGAAGACAGATAAAGAGAGAGGAGCGAGAGGAAGTGGTCACGGGGAAAATCATCTATCAGGAACCATGCAGAAAATCAAATAGTCACAAATACAGAAGCTTCATTATCTCCAAGTGCACTTTACTCACTCAAAATCAACAAAAACTTTTTTCACAAGATATTTATGATCATATTTATATGCCGTCAATGGTCTTAAAACCTCAGGACTGATCTTTGCAGAGTTTTTAAAACAGCAGTTTAGTTTCTGATTAGGATGGCTTTAGGTGATCAGTCATGATGTAATAAATAACTCAGCCTATAAAAAATAAACATGGAGTCCTGCCTACTCAAAGACAAAACAAACATTTTACCAGCTTTCCACTGCCCTCAAACTCAGATGTGGGAAGTGGGAATAACGATACATCCCATTGAAAAGCGTTCCAGTTATAACTTGGAGAATCCAACTCCTGAGATCAACTGGGATGCACCATTACTCCAGCCCAACAGCCCTCTTCACGTCAAAGCGATGGCAACCATGCCCAAAGTTTCTTAAAGCTCAAAGATGATTTTGTTAAAATACAAAATTAAAACAATTAGTTGAACAATAAGTCTGCAACTGATGAATAACTGTGTTATATTTTGCTCTCTCTTTTACCCCCAATGGATAAAATCAATTATTGTTTTATTAAATGTCAGAAAATGGTGAAAAGTGACATTTGGAGCACCCAGGAGGCTGAGGTGACATTATCAGACAGCTCTCCTTTGTCCAGACTTCAGTCACAACACCCCCCAAAACCCAAAGAGATTTATTTACAGCCAAATCAAACAACTGATCACATGATGGAGGCGAGTGGCAGATGATATTTAGCATTGCTGGAAAATTCTTCCTTGTTTTCTTGACTTAAGAGAGGAAAAGCATGTGTTGCTTTAAAATATTTGTCAGCAGTGTTCATTTGGTCGACTAATTATTTTTGTCATAGTTTTCTTCAACAACCTTTTTTCCCCTGAAGAAAACTAGACAGTAACTAATAAAAACAAGTGCACATGGACAAAAACTAAATTAACTGACATTTTCATCAACAAATAAAAACTACACTAAAATGTTTGACAGAGACTTAATCCAATCAGACCTAATTTGGTCATGTAGAAAGTAGGGAAAAGTTAGGAATATATCCAATCACAGCTGCTTTGGTTGTGTGGAAAGGTTGGATGAGCTAAGAGGGACATCCAATCACAGCTGTCTCAGCATCAGAGCTCCTCTCTTTATGAATTGATATATTCATGTAGAGCAGGTTCACTGTTTGTTGTCAGTTCTGGTATTGTAACTGAGATGCTCTGCCAGGTAGCCTAAATAAAGGTGACTGCATTTCACACAAAAGGTCAATTTGTTTCTGTTCATTTATACATTCAGACTTTACTAGCATTCAATAAAGGGTTATTAGATGTTTGATTTTATCCAAGTGTAAAACATGACTTCAGAAATTCAAGTAAACATAAAAAAATGCCTTACCCTTTACACTTCATATTTTAGTCGACTAAATTTACAGTAGATTTCATCGACTAAAATGTTGTGAAATTTCATCAACTAAAACTAGACTAAAATTAAAATAATTTAGGTGACTAAATTATGACTAAAACTCAAAGATATTTTGGGCAAAATACTATATAATTACACTATAAAGTGCTGTAAAATTAACACTGTTTGTCAGTAGTCATTTCTGAGTCAACATGGCTGATAAAAAGGCCGAAGTGTGACCCGAGGTGTTTCATCAGACTCAAACTGGCAGTAAGCATAAAGACAAATGACATGACGCCGCTGAGCAGAGGATATAGGGGACTAACGAGAGCACCAGGTGTGTCAGAGGGAGAGCTGAATATAAAGGAGGAGGCAGAATTAACACGCTGCTCTCACAGGGGGGCCGAGATCCAGAACAGTAAGTAAACCAAGAAGAAGCCTGCAGGGCAGCCGTGGTCCCCTGGTACGCCACAACCACGGCACACAGCGGGTCTGTTAGAAGACGAAACACTCAGAGGAGAGACACTCACAGAGGAAGGTACAGGGCTGCAGAGAGAGCAGGAAACACAACGCTCTGAATCAACCGCTGCATTATAAACCAGGTTTGTGGAGCAGGAGAGTGAAGTTTCAGTCAAGCTTTGGGGATGTTTGGAAAATCCAGAGCTGAGTGGGGAAGGTAGACGTCTGTGTAAATCTAAGACTCTGATTAACCAGCTCCTTTTATCGACGCTGCCGGGTTTTCCTAACATTACACATCCAAAAAATTAAAGTCAAACTGATGCACTTATACTGCACATATCTGTAAACCATAATGAGTGCTGTCTGAGTGAAATAAAGCTGTTTGCTGCCTGATAACAAACACACACAGTCATCAAACACATAAAACATTAAAACCCAAATAAATAAAGGAATTCATGAAACTTTTATCTAAATCTCTAACTTTCAAATTATTTTAGTCAAAGCCTATTATGATAAAACACTATAAACAGACAGCTGCACGAGGGAATTAGCAAAGCATCATTACCTCCACCAAGGAGGTTATGTTCTCGGCCCTGTTTGTTTGTTTATCTGTTTGTTTGTTACTCTGTTTGTATGTGTTTGTGTTTGTTTGTTAGCAAGAATACGCAAAGACCTAAGGACGTTGAAATTTTCAGGAGATGTTGGTAATGGCCTAACTTAGAAATGATTAGATTTTGGTGGTGATCCGGCTATTTGTTTGGATGCAAAAAATTCCCAAAGTTTCAAAAAAATCCCATAGGTTTTCATTGGGACGAATTAAAAAAACTAATATCTCTGTCATTTCTCCACCGATTTGCTCCCAATTTCACAGGATAATATGGGGTCCATGTCTCTATGACCAAGATAAATTTCATCTGGATCCGATCCAGATTGACGTCACAAAAAATATTGAACTTTATAATGGGAAATCCCATTAAGGACATTCATATAAAATCAAAATATTAAGTGATTTTCCCCAAAACTTGTTGTGTTCATACAGGATAACAACCTCCATGTATGTGCAGAGTTTGGTCTGGATCCTGGCTCTGTTCTGGATCTGGTGATCCAGAGTTGTATCTTTTACAGGGGTTGTGGAAAAGCCACTGCTGAACTGAGCTGCTTGGCAGAGGTCTGTGCTCTCTGAGTGCTTTACTAGATTAATAAAATATGAGAAGCAGCAGCGGTCTTGTTAATGACATGGCTAAGGAGACGTGAAAATCAACTTTGTTCCTCTTTACTCAGAAAGCAATGCATAAAACCAAACATTTTGATGTGACTCTTCAATTTAGTGATTTATTTAACTCTGAATTATCAAAGGGAAGACATGGTTTAAGGTTAAAATAGCACAAAACAATGCTAAATCAGTAAGCTCTTTAAAAACATTTTCCTAATGTGTTTGATGGGGTTACACATAATTAGCCATCTACATGGTTAATTTGGATAACAAAACAGCAGGGACCAAAACAACCAGTTATTTTTACTTATTCTTTATCGTGTTAATTCCCCAATAAAGGCTCCGAGCTAGGGCTGGATGATATGACCTAAAAAGTTTTCCCTTTATGTTACCAAAATATGTCCCAAAACTAAACAGACTTCCCCTCTTATCGTTAAAATGCATGCTGTAGTTTTGTCACAAATGTTGATTATGTTGTTCAAACGTAGGGACGCCTGTCTACATAAAACTGAAGGATGAGCCATTTTTACGGTATATTAACAAGGAGCCATCTGATCAACATTTAATTTCATTTAAGAAACAAAGAAAAGCCAAAGCATGTGCTTGTGCAAAACCTGACAAGGCCGACCATCATGGAAACTGTACATGGTCAGTAATTACATTTTCAAAAAGATTGGAGTAAGTCAAGAAAAAAGTTCAAGATGTTTCATCTTTAAAGCTTCTGCAGAAAATAATTAGAATTATTCAATAAAATCAATATATTGCCCAGCCCTACCCCGAGCCCAGTCAAGCTGTTACGCAGCCGCCACAGCAGCTCTAATTAACCCCTTAAAGGTGTTTGGGTCAGTGGGACCTGTTTTCTAACATGAACACAAAAGAAAGGCACATCCCCAGACAAAACCCCTTGCATTCTGGAACATAATGCCTTTACTCGTGTGTGTGAGCTGTGAGTACAAATTTCCCCCCATGGGACGATTAAGTGTGGTATTATAGTCGAGCTAAAAAGGCACAACACACCCTCTGAGTGTGCTGAACTCACATTGACTGAAGCTTCATCATCATTAAAATGAACAAATTAAATTACAAACTACTTGTAATAATTCATCGTAATGATTTAATGTCCTCTAATTGCTTATTCCTACTACACCCCTGTATGATTTAATAGTTCTGAGCTGAATGTTTGAAGGACTGCAGAGTGTGGTTGTCATTATACTTCATATTATATATGATAATAGTCGAAAAAAAACTGTTTTGTTTTTGCAAAATTGATTAAAAAAAACTCTCAGGCAAACTCCAGTGCACTGTCAAAACAGCATAAAACATAAACATTTGTGCAAAAATGAACCATTTTCAGGAGTTTGTCTGCACTTTTGAATGGACTCAGTGCACCCTTCTTAAAAAATAATGTTTCTATAACAGCTTAAAGACTTTTTAATCATATTGGCTGTTCGCTCTCCACACATGGCATCAAAAAGAGCTGAAGTAAGGAAAATTTGATATAATTAGTCACTCATTCAGTCAGACTAATATTGGATTTCTGCATGTGTTTAAGTCATGAGCCTTGAGCTGACATTATCTTTAAGTAAGAATTCCTTGGAGTATCCCCTCCTTAAAAACATGAATCAATAAAGAGCAGCTGGCTTGACCTTTAAACCCAAAGGTTGTCTCCTCTGTACCCATGCAAAGAGGAAAAATTGATCATGAATCAATGAGAGAATCAATCAAGAACTGAGTCGTTCCGCGGTGTCAATAATGACATGGTTGTCTTTAAATCCTCCACTCATGTCTCCATTATGGACCAGTTAGTGCTTCAGGACAATTTAAGAGAAGATCTCTTGTACCGAGAAGTTCCTGAAAGCTGTGTCAGGAATTCAGCTGATTCACTAAAGCAAGAGTCTTCAATTAAAACTCCACTTGGTCTGGTTTGGAAAATTTCCCCAAGCAAATGTCTCAGGATTCACAATGTCAAACCACTCTGTCAAATGTATGATATTAAATAGGCTTTATATTTTCTCCTCAAAAAAGTTTGGTAGCGTTATTTTGGTTAATCATTTCTCCCCTTTAACAGGGTTTCTGCAGAAATCAGCCAGTCAAATTTAATGCTTTTTAATGCCATTTTAATTCTAGACTGTAAAATTTTTGATGCCATGACTATGAATTCAAGAAAAATTACAGTTTTTTTGTGAAATATGACTTTTATATGAAAACTGTCCCTACAAATAGCTCCTCCTGATCCTTTAAAGCCTGAAAACACAAATTATAGCCAGAAAATTCTCATTTTGTGGAGCTGAAATGTTTATTTTACTTCCTACTGAAATCCCCTGCCAAAAAAAACAAAATTTCCATAAAATTTAAAATATATATATATACATTTTTTGTATCTCATTTGATACATTAGGTGTTTTTGGCAACTGATAATCCACTTGAGGACATGTTTTTCATTTAACTGACTGTATTCAGATGTTTTCTTTGTTTTAATTAATTTGTTGATCATATTGATTAGACAGAGCTATCATAAAAGTATGTATCAAATATGATGCAACAGGCTTTAAGGGGTTAAACATATCGGACCTTATGGAGCTGAGACAGAACTTATATTACACTGGAGGGTGACCACTAGTTCTCCTTTGAGGCACGGACCTCAGCTCATTATTTGTCTGCCTCTTACAGCCAATTTGTGGCCGTCGGACTGCATGTGAGATTTCACGACGTTGACACTCATTGTACCAAGCTTAATTTATTTTTACAAGTACTCCAAAATCCTTCTCCATCTTGACCACCAATGGGCTCTAGTCATTCTCTGAATTCCACCCGTTTTGCTGGAATTTGCATTTCCCCATTTCCCTTTTCTTCCTTCACCTGGTCCAGCCCGCCGGACACTTTCCAATCATCCGGTGTTACAGTAACTGTACCCAACAGGCCAGAAACAATTATCACAATGGTTCTGCATGTTTACACGGATGAACATATGTGGTGAATCACAGTTTATAATTATATGTTATGATTATTATTATCATATATTATTAAAAGTTTTTCTTGAAAATTAAAGAAAGTATTTTAATGTCACTGAGAATCAAATTTAATGATTTTTTTAATGCCATGTGCCTTAATTTTGCAAAATCAATTTAAGGACTATTGATGCTTTTTAATGGCCTGCAGAAACCCTGTTTAACAACACCAACTGGTATTGTATTTTATATCATTGCAAAGCCTGATTAGTACAACTTGGAAGGATTGTGCATCCATAGAATGAGCAGCACAGCTTAACATGAGGGTAGCACCCCGCAAAAAAAGTGCCAAAATCCCCTTCAACTAGAAGCTGGTGTTCTGGTTTGCAGAGTGTCAGGATTATTTGGTGTCAGCGCTGTACCATGTCCAAACCTAGGACCGGGAGACTGGTGAAGTCAAAGACAGACCGTAAAGGAAGACAACACCACAACAAGACCTGTTCCTCACCCTCACCGAGGAACCGGAGGCTTTCTTCCAGGGAAAAGGGAACTTTGGCACATTTTTGGGTGCCACCCACACGTGTACACAAATTTAAAATCAACACAAAACAAGTTGTACCTCTTTGTTCTTCATACAGGTGACTAATCAGGCTTTCCAACGATGCAAAATAAAACAGATTGTTGTTATCAAAGGTGGGGAAATAATTAACCAAATAAAATCATTTTATATCAAGCTGAATACTGACTACAGTATTGTTTTAAAGAAGGTATAAAAGGAAGTAAGTCCTCCTTCAGGTTAAAGTTTGTACTGAATAAACAGCTCTTAAAGGGGTCAATAGTCTACAAAAAACAGAATATTTTTAGTCATAGTTTCCCTTTATTTATCTGCCAGTTTGGAAAAATTAATATTTCTAAACAATCTTTGCTTTAATAGCTGCATCTTTTTCTCATTCTCCCTCGGCCTCACCCTTCCTCTGGTTAAATTAGAGAAATGAGCTTCATATATGGCAACAAGAATTATATGGGGCTCTGTCGGTTCGTAAATAAAATGAGTCAGGATTATTGATACACTGATCATACCGGGCTCTCGGCTTATTAATTTTCTTGCAACGGGAAAGATATTAGAGATGTTTTTTGTCCTTAATGACTTCTGTAATCATCCCGAGTGAATAAAACAAATTCAGCATTATAGTTTGGACTGCTGGTGGTGAAAACAAACATGTAAAGGCCCATCTTTATAAAATAAAAGACTCGTTTTTATCCTCTTTTCTTGATTAAACTGCACAGCATGTCTGTTCTCCTGTCCTCTCTTTGTTTCTGCCGCTGTATCACTGATACTTCCCTGTGCTCTCTCTACACTCACACTGCAGACTGATTGGCCAAAAAGTGTCATGCGTGAAACTTTCAGACAAATTCATTGGTCAGGATTCTTCTGGCAGTGAATGAAGCCACGGTTAATGCTAGAGACACTTTGCTATGGAGTGAAATAGCATTGACAGCAGAGCTATTTCTATTAGAAACATCAATAAAAGCAGCCTGATTGGAAGGCGATGCAAGAAGAGGTGATGCATCACAGGTGGATTTATTGTCCACTCAGCTGTGTTGTGGAGGATCTCGGGATAAGAAAGAGTAACAGGAGAATCCCAGAGAGAGAGAGAGATAAAACGAGACGAACATTCACCCCTGACCGACAACAATCGATGTGCAGGATCTAATATCTGAAGACGAAGGAGCGCATTACTTCAGGACCATTCACTGCAGCTGCACTGTAATAAAACAAACAGCTGGAGGAAGCTGGAAATAACACCACAGCAATGATCCAGCTGAGATGTGAGGTCTAGTTGGAGAAGGAGGAGAACAGGTGATATTAACTGAGTCTGACTCATGAGAGAAAGAGTTTACCTGATGAGTTCTGCACGTTTTCACTGATGTTTCAATTCAGAGCCACAAGCACACCTACAACTGCTGAGTGATTTCAGCATGCAGAGCTTCAGTGAAATTATAAATCAGCAAACAGAAAGGTGTTCACTGACCAAACCAAAGGTGGTGCATGCATGTTAGCATCCTAATACTTTCAAAGTTGCGATAAAAGTTAATACAGGTGATGGGACCAGTCCTAAAGACGTGAATTATCACCCCTGATTTCCACAGGGTTTCTGCAGAAATCAGTCAAATATAATGCTTTTTAATGACATTTTAATGCTATGCTGTAAGATTTTTAATGCCATGACCACGAATTCAAGAACGTTGGACTGCATGTGAGATTTCATGGTGTTGTACCAAGATTAAATGTTTTTTTTCCAAAGCAAAATCCTTGACCAACAATGGGCTCTAGTCATTCTCTGAATTCCACCCTTTTGGCCATTTTTGCTGGAATTTGCATTTCCCCATTTCCCTTTTCTTCTTCCACCTGGTCCAGCCCGCCGGCCACTTTCCAAACATCCGGTGTTACAGCAATTGTACCCGACCAGCCAGAAACAATTATCACAATGGTTCTGCATGTTTACACGGATTATCATATATAATTAATTTTTTTTCTTGAAAACTACAGAAAGATTTTGAAAGATAATCAAATTTAATGACTTTTAATGCCAATTAAGGCCTTTTGCAAAATCAATGTAATGATTATTAATGCTTTTTAACGCCCTGCAGAAAGCCTGTTCCACATACTCCACCTGTGTAGTATTTCATCTGTACTTTCCAGCAAATCGACCCCCTCTCGTCATTCAGCCGGTTTCCACGTCCTGCACCTGGCATATTGGCAGCAATACAGCGCAGCTCCGTGCCTGTTCGCTGGAATTACGCAACAAGTCTATTTTCACCAGGAGCT
The DNA here is from genome assembly GCA_037902135.1 of Cetoscarus ocellatus. Taxonomy (NCBI): domain Eukaryota; kingdom Metazoa; phylum Chordata; class Actinopteri; order Labriformes; family Labridae; genus Cetoscarus; species Cetoscarus ocellatus. Next base: position 272,198 of record JBAMNC010001705.1, on the reverse strand, counting down.
GCTCAGAACTAAACTTCAGGAGCGCTAGGTTACAGTGAGAGGAAAGAGTTTACGAAACAATCTGAACTAAGAAGCTAAAACAAATTTTGTCTTGTTTTAGTATCAGAGCCAGCAGGTTGAGTAAATACAGGGAAATGTGTTAATATAAGTCTTGCTGTTTTTGTGGGAAAATGTGAATTAACGTGTAGTCTTTTTTGTTTGTTTGTTTTGTTGGTTGTTTTGAAAATAAAAAATAATGAAATGTAAAAGGGCATGTTGGCCTGCAGCCCTTGTTCATTTGTTTTATGTGTTTAGTTAATAACATCTTGTGAGAGAGGAGCAGACTCTATAAGATTTTAGCTCTTTCTGCTCCTTTTCATTCACATGTTTGAGTTTTTTTTGTTTGTATTGAATGTTTTGTTAAATGACAGAATGAAATAAAATCCTAAAATAACTAACTGACAAACCATCACAAGGGCTCAGACCTTCTCTTTAATTTCAAAATAAAGATAAAGGCAGCAAATCAACTTTGTGCATAATTATCTTGTGAAGCTGTCGTTGTCTTGACATCTTTTATTTTGTTTTAAGCCGAGCAGCACTTTAAACACACCCCCAGCGAGCATGGGCATGTACCATTGGTTTGAGCAAAGTCACAGTGTAGGGATTTGTTCAATGCTAGTAAAGGTTGTCGGGGCATTTTGTTAAGTAGCGCCTTCTTTGTAAATTAACCGTCACTGTTGCTTTATATCTAAGGCAGCATTACCGCCTTTAATATCCAGGAAAACACAGCAAGCTGGTGGGAGTTAGTGCCACTTCCAACAGCATTTATCTCTCATTAAGTCATTACCCTGAATTTAAATAAAACTCTGAAACATTGCTGAGTAAATTAACCAAGTATAGATCTGATTATCCTCAGTTAGAGAAGGCAGCACAGCTCTAATGGGCTGTGAGTCTGCAGCAAAACGAGAGCTCAGCTACCTCGATATAAGGACAAGCATAAACCAATATGGCGTTAAGTGATGGTACCAAAGACGCAACTGAAGTGCACAGAAATAAGGTGTTGATTGAACTGAATTTGAATTTTGAATTTAATGCAAACATGTATACAAAGAAATAAAAACAGAGAATTACCATTCTCATACAAAGAAAAAAAGAAAGTACCTACACATGTACAAAAGGAGTAGGAAGAAGTAGACTTTTTCATTTCCTTCCGCTTATTACTGTTTCTCAAGGGTCATATAAATATTATATTCTGCTTTACCATTTATGCAAATATATTATTAATATTTACACTACAAATACTACTACAAATACACAAATGTAATACACAGTGCAATATCCTTACTGTCAAACTTTTGGACAAACAGTGCTGTCATATTTATATTCATATTGTAAATATTGTTTATGTGAATAGTGAATTCCTTGGCCTTATTTATAGTCTAACTTCTATTTTATTTACTTATTTTGCATTCATAAGGAAGTTGATATTGCTTAAAGATTTTGCATGTTGCAACCTGCCTACTTTATTTTTCAGATTTTATTTTATTTGACTTAAATTTTATGCTCATATCTATTTTAATGTCTTTATTTGATATTTCCTACAGCTATACTGTGTATAAGAGCAACTGAGACAACCAAACTTCCCCTTGGGGATTAATAAGGTATTTCTGATTCTGATTCGGACTACAAAACATATAATCCATATAAATATGTTTGTACATACATACGCTACAAAAGATACAATTTATCATAAAAAAATATATATTCATATAACATAGAAGTGTAAATATGGGTATACTATAAATATACTACATAAACATCTATATAAATATAATTTGTACCTATGTACACATACATACTTACATGTATATACATATCGCGTAAATATCCATATAAATATGATATCTATATCTAATACCTATAGACTGTATAGCAAATACTAATCAATTTAACAGAGTAGTTGTAGGTAGAAGAGTCAGAAATAATCAGGTCAGGATCATGATTATTCCTCTAATGTTCTGAATCTAATGTCTTCAATGTCTCCATAAAACAGACTTTATTCAGCACGCAAACTCTGCAAAATGAGACTTTAGTGCTCATCCTACAGCCGTCATCTGAAGTGGATAGTAACCAGACTGACTGTCGACCACTGCACGCTGCACAGATTTATCAATTTCAGTCTTAATCCAGATGTGCTTGTAGAAATAAGAAAACAAAGGGCTGCTTATGCAAATTTGGCTTGTTACACGTGATAAGATTAAATATGTCTGTTTAAGTTTCAATAAAAAATCACAATATATGTTGCAGTAGGAAAAAATATTGCAATGTCACTTTCCAAATATTGTTCAGTCTTTGCAGTAAATCTTGATATAAGCAACCTTTGTTATGAAAAAAAAGCTCTATTCAAGTATTGTGAATAGATCTAAAACGAAAATATTCAGACAGGGAAAGACGCACATGGTTGAAGGTATCTCACCTAAAAACAATGAAAATCACACAAGATGAAGGTTTGAACCCTCAGGGAGACTCTTACACCAGCGCAACTGCTTTTCCACATTTTACAGTAAATGGACTCATCAGCGTAAAGCACACAGCCCAGTTTGGGATGAAATATAGGTAATAATGTGGTACCAGATTTTACTGTCCTGCTGTCTTATAAACTAAGAAGGCAGGCCAATGAGAAAGGCAGAGTCATGAAGGGCTCAGGATCACCTTACATACAGTACGCAGCACTGACATCAATGGATTATTTCATTTATTTAGCCCTTTAGGTCTTTATTTAAACATTCACTGCAGTAACTGTATAATCATCTGAGTCATAAAGCTATAAAGCTCTTGAGTAAAGACACAGCACCAGTTGCTTTGACAGAAAAAGATGAAGTTTCCCTGACTTTATTCATTTGCCAAACCAGATTAAATGAAGCTTAAAGCTCGGGGAGAAAGCTCACTGAGAGCTGATTTTGTTTGAAGTCTTTTTCTGAGCATCGAACTATTGATTCCCTTACAAGGTTGACTGTGTTAATCGCTCTCTTTCAACTCTATTTTCTCATGAAACTTAATAAAAACATCTCCACTTACCAATTTTCTGGTTGAATATTTTGTCAAACGTCAGCTCATCTCTCTCCTCGAGGTACTTCTGCATCACACTGCGAATACTGTGAACAGAGAAGAGAGGATTTGGATTAAAAAACACCGTATTTACGAAGTTACACAGCAAACAGTGACCACATCTCCTCCACCTCCACCTTCCTGGAGTGATCCCAGCCCTGGTTTGGGACTCTCCCTGCAGCCGGCCTCCTGACAGAGGAGCTGCAGAGGGAGTAAACCTGGAGTCTACCCAGGGAACGGGTGTTAATGAGAGGGAGAGCAGGGAGAATGAATCAATTAGCACCCCCTCCACGGGCCCATCAACACCTACAGCAGGGCCCGATGGGCTCAGGGGAGACGTGGCCATGCTTTACCTGCAAACACCTAAGCGGGCGCCTACTGGGCACGTGCAGGAGAGCCACGGGCTCCTTCTGACTGACTCATATTTTTACTGTATTTACATTGTGATAGCGTTTGCTCTTTTCCACCAGCTCGTTCACATGCTTATTTTTCTTTTTGTTCCAATGAAGACAAACAGGCCAATCATAAATAACCTTTAGCTTCCAGGATCACGTCCAAAGAAAAGGTTAAAAAATACTCAAGAGCTTCCTGAACGAGGACTGTGTGACTGCAGGGAGCCGAATGATGTTTGGTTATTACTCGAGGATTCCAGCACAGGCTGACCTTGGACTCTGACAATCCTTATTATCTACACCTCACATCCATCCACACCAGTATCGATCCAGCATTATGAAAGACTTTGTAGCATATTCAGGCTAAAATGCAAACACAACCAGAAAAGCACTTTGAGAGTGCAGACTTCCACCAAGCAGCTCAGTTATGGCAGTAGTTTTTCCGCTCTAATTGGACGGTCGAGTGTGTGGTCATGTCTGTCCATGTGGAGAATGCTGCGGTCCATTTACATGGGAACTGTGAAGAGGGGAGTGTGAGTGATGTGATCTCCCAGTAATCACCGTTCCAGGTACAAAGTTGGAAATTGTTAGCCGTTGTGTTAGCAGAACTCCACTGGCATTGTAAAGGAAGCTGGGAAATGTAGTGACATGGATCGGATCAGCACCAAAGTGTAATGGCTTCTTCCTTGGACCAAACCACACTTCTGGTAAAAATGTCATGTAAATCCATGCAGTAGTTTTTGCGTAATCTTGCTAACAGACAAACAAACAGACAGACCATAGCGGAAACATAACCTCTTTGGCGGAGGTAAAGATCATGTATGATATTATTTTTTTAACTGGTAAAACATAAAAACAAAGGAGAGAGGTCTGAAATATGACAACTCTTCTGCTTTAAGACTCACTTGCTTTGATGCATTGTAAGGGCCATTAGAAAAACATGTTTCTTGACAAATAGCTCATTTCACAGTCAAATATTGACATTTTTCAGCAGCCGGCAGCAGAGTAAATACACGTGTGGTGTTCTGTAGACTAGTTTGTAGTTAAGCCGAGTAATAAAAAACTCAGGAAAGAATAATAAGGGTGTGACTGTTAGTCTACAGCGGTGACACCGATAAAGGCAGAGTTAACCTTCTTCCCCCTTTGAAAGACGAGCTCCTGTTGTTACTGCAGGTCATAGATCTTCTGGAGCCAATAAAAACATCAAGACGCAGCAACCTGCATTAAAACTTCAACTCTGCCAAGTCACGAGGCAAAAACCAGCAGCGTTTTTTTCTGGATCTCAGCAGCAGTGCGGCCGGCTGTGTGAGAGTCTCCTGGGCCGGTGCGGGCAGGTTTTATGGGCGAGGGGGGGAATGATCAATGGATGCAACATTTCAGCTGCAGCAGCAGCAGCAGCTACAGGAACAAGAAGCTAGGAAGTAAACACTTCCTCTTTTAGAGGACGCCTGAGTGTGTGTTTGTCCCTCTGAATCATCAGCAGCTGACTCGGGGTTATTTGTATTAAACCTCAGCACCTCCGACAACACTGATAGACCGACGCTCACATATGTTGTAAAGGTCAAGCCTCCTTCATAACACAACCAAACATGAGATTAAAATGCTTACGATACATTACAGGTGGTGAGGTACATATATTAGGGATTCCCAGCAGACAGTTCAACTAATATCAGTAAAAACAAGAGGCAGGTATAAAACAGGATGCATGATAAAGGACTGTTGTCATTTTCTGACATGCTGATATTTCCAAACTCACTATCACTAAAAAAAATATTGAAATATCCTTATGGCCAAATTATGCCTTTAGGTCAAATGTGGTCTACTGTCACACAGTGCTGTCACATTATATTCATATTGTAAATATTGTTCATGTCAATAGTGTAAATTCCTTGGCCTTGTTCATAGTCTCACTTTACTTATTTTATTATTTTTTCCATCATAAGAAAGATCATATAGCTCAAAGACTCTGCATGTTGCAAATTGCTTTCTAAATTTGTCAAGCTCTTTATTTGATATTCCCACTGCTATACTGTGCATAAGAGAAACTGAAACAACCAAATTTCCCCTTGGGGATTAACACAGTATTTCTGATTCTGAGACTATTTTCAAAAGCACAAAGTAAAATCAACTCATTCCTTTCACAGGGTTTCTGCAGAAATCAGCAGTCAAATTTAATGCTATTTTGTTGTTGTTTTTTTACTTTTTATTTATTCCACATACAACAGATAACAGATGAAGATGTACAGAAGTTAGACCATATCTTGTGCCTTCAGTCATGAAAAATTCTCACAAGTCAAACATAAATCAAGATCACATGTTTTTCACAAAAACAAAAAGCAGATCTCATCCACAATCTTGGGTTTTGACGTTTCTCCAATATTTACTAGCACGGGTGAGTAAACTACTAAAAAGCAACACATGTAAATAAATTAAAACAAATACATTTTTGGGAAAAAAAAGGTGTTTAGAGCTCTGGTGTGGCTTGTATTATCGGTTAAATGTAATGCTTTTTAATGCCATTTTAATGCTATGCTGTAAAATTTTTAATGCCATGACTGTGTATTCAAGAATGTCGGACTGCATGTGAGATTTCACAGTGTTGACACTCATTGTATCAAGCTTATTTTTATTTTTTTACAAGCACTGCAACATCCTTCTCCATCTTGGCCACCATCGGGCTGTAGCTATTCTCTGAATTCCATGTTTTTAGCCATTTTTGCTGGAATTTGCATTTCCCCATTTCCCTTTTCTTCCTCCACCTGGTCCAGCCTACCGGCCACTTTCTAAACATCTGGTTTTATGGCAATTGTACCCAACCGGGCAGAAATAATTATCACAATGGTTCTGCGTGTTTACACGGATGAACATATCTGGCAAATCACAGTTTATAATAATATATTACAATGATTATTATCAGATATTTTTCAATATTTTTCTTGAAAACTACAGAAAGAATTTTTAATACCACTGAGAATAAAATGTAATGATTTTTAATCCCTTAATTTTTCCAAAATCAATTTAATGACTATTAATGCTTTTTAATGCCCTGCAGAAACCCTGTTTCGTGGTGACAGTCTATTTGTGTTAAAACAGGAAGACAGAGGATGGGAGGGAGCAGTAGTAGCCAGTCAGTGTTCCTTTATACCTGTGTACTATACAATTGCTACTGAAATCTTAATTTCCCTGAAGGAGTCCTCCCAAGGGATTAATAAAGTTCTATCTTATGTTATCTTATTCAACAAAGACAAATATGGCACTATACAAATAAAGATTGATTAATTGATTTACAAACAGCTTGTGGATTTGAGCTCCAACAGGCTGGAAACTTAAAGTATTTTAAAATGTAAAATAAGTGATTTAGTCAAAAACATCTAAACTTTCACATCTAACAGTTAGATGTGAAAGTTTTGTCTGGTTAAAAAAAATCATATTTCATGAGCAATAATACTCTTTCTGTAAGGCCCTTCTGTCATTTCAATAACCTTGTATCGAAGTTTAGAAATGCCATATTCCCCTTAAAAAGAAAACATCCAACCACACAACACCTCCTCACTGATAGGCAGAGATAGTTAAAGATCTCTATCAGTGCAAACAGCTCCCACACCAACATGTCCGCCTTAAAACAATGCTCTGTCTCTGTGTAATCACGGGCCGTTGTTGTGCGCAGCTTTCAGAGCTCGACAGGAAAGAAAAACGTGAGATAACAACAACGGCAGCAGCCTCACACATCAACATTAGCTTACGGGAGCAGATGACCGCAGAGGAGCGCAAAACAAAGAGGCTCCTGCTGTGACAATGCGGTTTGAGTGACAGAATGACTGCTGGCACACAGTGATAAATAAGGCAATATTATCTACAGGGGACGCCGGGAATGTGGTGGGCTGTGAGGACTGGATAAATGTAGAGCTGGGACTCATTTGCTGAGTTATGAACGTCTCACAATCAGCAACATGCAGCCAGTAAAGCAGACAGAAGGTGAAATTAACATACGAACAAGCCAGAAAACACTCAGACAAGCTCTGCTGCCTGTGTCTGCCCTGGACCCCGACTCCCTCCACCCTAAACATCCTGAAATTCAACCGAAAGGAGAAAGTCCTGACACATCTGTGCAGCTTTGGAGGCCATAATTATGTTAACGGCCTGCAGCTTTGTTTCACAATATAATGCATATGAGACATCATAAATGCACAACAGCTCTGCTCGAAATGTCAGCATATTCCTGATGTATGCATCATGTGCTGCAGCCCATAATGTTATTAGGTAGTTCTGCATCATGTGTCCCATGCCTGCTAGGCCAGGCCTGCGTTTAACTTATTCCAGCCAAACATCTGTCAGCCAACAAAGGGGTTTGATTACTTAAAACTGTCAAAGATGCCTCTTTACGCTTAGTATAAGCTGTCTAAGGTAGATCTTTTTAGCAATCAGTCAATCAATCAATCTTCGTTTGTATAGTGCCAGTTCATATTAAATGTTACCTCAAGACACTTTACAAGACAGCAGGCTGAAGACAAACTCTTCATTTTATGGATACACATATATGCATAGATACATATACATATAAAATACACATATGCATATATATACAAATATATGAATCCAACAGCCAACATGAATCCAACATTGCGGCAAGAAAAAACCCTCTGCAGCAGGAAATCTTTAATATGATCCCAGTCTCATGGTGAACAGCCATCACACAATGCTGTGAACTAAAGTAAGAACTGAAGTTAATAACAGATCCATGGACCAATCATAGACCTGACTTGGTCATATTTGTCTCTGCTGAATATAAATGTATTAGAGGTTTGCCCCTTGAGATGCAGCATCTCGTTTTCAGGAGGGTCCTCGTGTCTATGATTGTAGTGATAGTTTTTATAGAAGTATAATCAATAATCATCATGAAAGGAGTAATAATCTAATATCTATATTAACATCTACAATGATTACGCATTTGGATCATTTTATTCTGGATTTGAATGTGTAATTTTTACAAGGTCTGTCTGAGCTAATTGTATTTTTTTCTTGCATCCCTACTTAAAACCAGCAACTACACATTTTTGGTAGAATAACAACATAGTCCACATAATTGTTTAATTCTTAATAGATTACTATTCTGGTTACAAAAATCCAATACTGGTACAGCCAAGCAACCAATAAGAGACTTGGCCATCTGAACTTTCCCATTCTACATTAAAGCAAACATCCTGAATTTTTTAACATTAAACTATTGGATTTTAAGTTGATCATTACAACAACTTTGAACAGAAAGAATGGGCTTGATCAATATAAGAAGTACACCTGCTCTAAACACTTATTCACACACCAGTCTCGAGCTAAAAAGAAGCCAGTACACCGGTCTAAGTGCAATGGTGAAGGCTGAGAGACAGAAGAGGACAATGACAGATAGGCCTGTGCTCAAAATATTGATACGGCAAAATATTGTCACACACTCCTTAGGGATACGTGTATCTATACGGATTCTACAGAATCTATACGGCCTCAATGTTTGACAGTTATTGTCAGTACTCTTTGGGTAATGTTAACAATGGCACAGTTCAAAGCAGAAGACAAGCTACATGATGAAGCACATGTTAAACATTTCAACTTAGGTCTACCATCTTTTAGGACCTAAATTTAAGTTTCTTAAGTTGTAGAATCATTTAAAACTCACCCTTGTTCTTTTTCTTCTTGTCATAAAAACAAGAGGATGTACTTCCTGAGGCAGCTGAAGAAATTCAACCTGCCAAAGACTATGATGGTGCACTTCTACACGGCCATCATAGAGTCCATCCTCTCCTCCTCCATCACCGTCTGGTACCCTGCAGCCACCGCTCGGGACAAGAGCAGGCTGCAGCGCATCATCCGCTCTGCAGAGAAGGTGATCGGATGTAACCTGCCATCTCTCCAGGATCTGCACACCTCTAGGACTCTGAAGCCTGCAGCCAAGATCTCGGCCGACCCCTCTCTCCCTGGTCACAAACTTTTCGAGCCCCTCCCCTCAGGCAGGAGGTTGCGGTCCATCAGGACCAAAATCTCACGCCACAAGAACAGCTTCTTTCCCTCCACTACATCACTGCTGAACACTGCCCATGACCCACCCCGACTCCCCCCAACCACCTGATACGAACTCCATTGGTAACAACTGTAAATAACTCTGTATATATTTAGCCTACTTTATTTTATTATTTTATTTTATTCCATATTTCTATTTCTGATTACTCTTATTACAATGCTTGCACCTTATTTTTATTTTTATTATTATCTTTTTACTTATTGTCTGTTTGTACTTTGCACCAACAGCACCAGAGCAAATTCCTTGTAAGTGTAAAAACCTACTGGCAATAAATCTGATTCTGATACTGATTCTGAAAAGTTGTCGGGAATTCTGTTAAAAGCATACTCAATTTTACTTGTATCGGGATACACATCATATTGCGAGGTTGCTGGAAATACCCAGCCCTCATGACAGACGGAAATTAGAATGGAAAAAGAGAGTGACAGAGTAACAACCAGGACCACAGAAGAAGAGGCCATTATTTGGACCCGTGTTCAGTGCTTGTGCAACAGCAGCTTGATTATAGAAAGAGAGGACAGCTTTACATGAGGAAGAAGGAAACACACTTTGCTGTTGGAGTGCCAGCTTATAAACCCAATCCCCCGAACATCTGCAGCTGCCTGTGTTTCTGCTCAAATCAAACAGATCTAATAAATTATTTCCACTGAGAGCAAAACAGAAAAAAATGAACAGGAATCCAGAAGCAGTCTTGCAAAATAGTTCAGCCTTGAACTGAAATGTTACAGATGTGAGAGGCTGTCAGGCTGTTCAGAGCCTACAAGTGCTTTTTAATTATCATAACCTCAGTTATCATTAAATTACAGTATAGCTACAGCTCCAAGTGTGAGGCCTTAAACATAATAACAGCCTTTAATTCTATCAGACTGAGCAGCTGTACTGGTTTAAAAAGTGAAAGTAAACTAAAAAACGTTCCCCTGTTAGTCTTTACAAACAGATGGCGGGATCTGGACCGGCTAAGCAGCGATTTGTAAAATCTGTGAGCATGGTGGGAGCGTCGCTGGTCATCAGGTGACTGCAGAGGGCATGTTGGGAAACAGGAATATATTTAAATCGTCCTTGAGCGAGACCGTTTATTTCTGTCTGTGAAAAAAACAGGAGTCGTGACACCGTCCTGTTCTGGTACCAGCTGTGCGCTGGGACACAGACGAGGTCCAGAAGTAACACACACTCACACCAACACTGACACACACCTTCCTCTGGGCTGCAGTTACATAAGTCTGCCTTCATTACATCTGCCTCAGTCTCAACCAGCTGTTAGCACAGTGAGGGAGGAGAGAGGGTGTTTACCTCTCTGACAAACTACTACACGCTAAAACTCTCTCCTCCAGCTTCTTCTGCTGTCTGTGGCCTTTCTTTAAAACCTGAGGAACCAATGCTGTGAACAAAGGAGACCCTGACCTACAAAAATACCATATGTCACACCTTTGAAGGACAATTCTGGTGTTTCCTAATGTGGGATCTATATTTTTACCTTTACCTTTTTACGTTACCTATGTTTTTGCCTGTATATGATTGTTGGTTTGTCAGCAAGATTACGCAAAAGCTACTGCACAGAATTTGCTGAAATTTTCAGGAGATGTTGGTAATGACCCACCTTAGAAATGATTAGATTTTAATGGTGATGCGTATATTTTTCTGGATGCAAAAAATTACCAAAATTTTAAAAAATCCCAAGAAGAACAAGTCATCACCTGAAAAGTCTGTAAATACTACACAGTAAGCTTCTAAAGGAGGTGATTGGGCTGGGAAATACTGAAGATACTTAAAAATGAGATGCAAGATAAAACAAAAGTTTATGTTGATAAAAACGAATGCACTGTCTGATAACAGAAATACAAGATAATGGATACAAGAGCCCATATTTTGCCTAAACTCAGGTTCATATATTCTGTTTTGATGACTGCTACAGTATGTTCACAATCACTAAAGCTCGAAAAAACATCTAGTTTTCATATACAGGGCAACCCTGATCCACCTCTATTCTCTCTCTGTCTCCGTTAGAACTCCTTCCTCCTTAAGCTCCCCGTCCCAATATGAGCCCAGTCTGCTCTGTGGTAGCTGGTCCGTTCAGTGCTGCTCATTGCCATGTTTTCAACAACTCTGGATTATTACCTCCACCAAGGAGGTTATGTTTTAGCCAGCGCATGCCTGTCTGTTTGTTGGTTTGTTAGCAAGATTACGCAAAAGCTACTGTACAGAATTTGCTGAAATTTTCAGGAGATGTTGGTAATGGCCCGACTTAGAAATGATTAGATTTTGGTTGTGTTACATATATTTGTTTGGATGCAAAAAAAAATCCCAAAATTTCAAAAATTCCCATGAGTTAACATTGAGCGGAATTAAAAAAACTACTGTACACTAACTACTGCAGTGAAATGTGGTGTGATATAATAAACATGTGAATACAGAGGTGGAGGTAGGCAGACGGCTTCAAACCAGGACGCATATGTGAGTGTGTCAGTGTCACGCTGCTGAGGTCTCTCTTGGTAAACTCCTGTACGGCGGTAAAAGGTCAGAGTACATGCCACAGACAGCACCAGAATGAGGTTAACTGATTATTTCCCCCTTAATCTTCGCTTTAGTTTAACCGGAGTCGTCTGCGGCCTCCAAACTAACCGGAGCTTTAAGTGTAAAGCCCCCCCGCTCAGCTTTCATTAGCTGCTGATCTCCACATGGTCGCTGGAACAACACTCTGCCCGACACTATTTAACGCTGCAGGAAGTATGCTGATGTGTAAATATTTAACATATTAACAGGATGTCAGCCACGTTTCCAAAGCTGAGTCTGAGGGCCCGTAATTGGACTGTGATGATAACAGCGTGAGGAGCCCAGGTCCTGACCTGCTGAGATGTATTCTGGAGTCTTCTTTAATCCTGGCTTATTGATTTTTACCCTCTGTGTTTCTCACTGTAAGCAGCTTTGTGTTTGTCAGCAGCTCATTCTGAAGCCAAATATCATTTCAGCCGAGGTGCAGAGTGTTTATTTGAGCTTCTTTAAGCCTGCAGACATGCTATTACTCTCCCTCCATGAGAAACTAGTCCCACCTTAGAACCTGTTTTTCTCGCTGCTGCAGCAGGTGGAGGATTAAGCGGGTGTGAACAGAGCCACCTTTGACAAATTAGGCAATTATCAGACATGGGGGACTTCCTTATGGTACAAGATGAGATAAAAAATAACGTATACAGGCGTTTAGTTTTAGTTTCACTTTCAAAACACTTAATATTAAAGTTATATTTGTAAAAAAGCTTTTAAAGGGCAAAGATATATACCAATTTAAGTCCCATTTCTAAAACTTTAAGGGGAACAAACAGCGTTAAGGTACACTGAGTTTGGAGATGCTTCAGTGCATTGTTTCAGCCGAGAACCAGGATGTCATGTTTGAATTTTATAAACCAAGCATGGCGATGACGTTCACAGAACTATTCTGTGTGTCTGTCAACTTCATCGAAAGTACTGCAACAGAGACAGCTGGGGTGTAAGATAAGTTTTTCACACAGAGAAAATGGTTTAAAATGAGATAAAGGACCAGAAAATATATTCGATGAGTTCAAAGTGCAAAAAAAAGTGGCTGTAATCCTTTAAAAAAGTAAAAATTCTGAGATAAAAATTAGAATTCTGACAAGGAAAAGGCAGAATTCTGAGAATAAATTAGGAATTCAGAGAATTATAGACTTCTGAGGTTAAAGCTATTATTCTGAGGTTAAATTCAGAACTCTTATTAAATTTAGAACTCTGAAAAAAAAATAGGATTCTGAGGATGAACTCAAAATTCTAAGAAAATTCAGGAGCTTTGAGGCTGAAGTTAGTATTCTAAAATGAAGCTATGACTTTTCATTAAACTGAAAAAGTCAGGATTCTGAGGATTAATTCAGAATTCTGAGGTTTTGTTCCAATTATTAGATTAAATTAAGAATTTTGGTGACATTTAAATTTAATAAGAAATGTCAGATTTCTGAGATTAAATTAATAATTTTGATGAAGTTAAAATAAAATAAAATAAAATAAAAAACAAAATTCTGAATTTTGATTAAAGTTAAATTCTGGAGAAAAAAAAACAGAATTCTGAGGAAAAATTCAGAATTCTAAAATTTACATTAGAATTCTAAAATAAGTAAAAATTTCTGAGATTAAATTCAGAATACTGTATATATGCATATATGTGTATCTATAAAATGATAAGCATTGCTTCAGGCTGCTTTATTCTAAAGTGTCCTGAGATAAAAATTGCAAATTGGTCCAATTCAAACATGAATTTGACGTTAATCACAGAATGTGACAAAAGTGAGTGCATGATGTGTTCAGACTAAATTTTCAAGAAATCTTTAAGATGTTGGCTGAGCCTTGAATGAGTCACGTTGACTTGAGGTGACATTTGTTGCCTTGGCAATATGACAGTTATATTAATTATTCATTCATTTATTTTCTATTCTGACCTTTTCGGGGCTGCGGGTCTGGAGCCTATCCAAGCTGTCATTGGGCGAGAGGGTGCACCCTGAATCGGTCGCCAGTCGATGGCAGGGCCACATAGAGAGACAGACAACCATTCACACTCACACTCATACCTAAGGGCAATTTAGAGTCACCAATCAACCTAATGAGCATGTTTTTGGTCTGTGGGAGGAAGCCGGAGTGCCCGGAGAGAACCCACGCATGCACGGGAAGAACATGCAAACTTCACACAGAAAGGCTCTGCCCAACCCGGGAACTGAACCGGCGACCTTCTTACTGTGAGGCACGTGCACTACCTGCTGCGCCACCATGCCGCCCAGTTATATGATTTATCAAGAGTTAATTTTTTTTTAAAGTATCACCTTTTATTTATGATTATTTTCTGTTTTGCAAAATCATTTTTTCAGCCAATAGTTTTGTGAATAAATCAAGTGGTTAATGAATATTTAAATCATTTAATTCATTTGTTCTTACTGTTGAAAACTTGCTTCATGGGTCATTGAGAACTTTATGAACTTCTTTTTTTTAACAAACACTGAAACATCTGTAAAAACAACATGAAACATGATCAGTATTGCTATTGGTGTCGGTATCAGCCAGTTGATCAGTGATCAGCATCGGCCACAAACAGCCTGAATGGGCATCCATACCAGAGACTGAGACAGAAAGCTTGCCTATTGTGTTTTGGTGGACTTGTGGTGAGACTGTTTGTGTAGCTGATGAAACTGGTGTTTAAAACAACAATGAAATATCCCCCCTGAGGATGGATAAGTACTTTATCTATCAGAACTGCTGATCAGAACCAATTCAGGGTTTGTTTACACCGATGAAACCACAGAAATCAGATCAAACCGGGGTGTTGGGAGCACAGTGACTGCAGTATCAGAGGTAAAATTCTTGCTTTTCTCAATGGGGTCTGGTGGGATTAAAGGGAGCGATATAACAGCTGTTTCCTGTTTTAAAAGCATCCAGCTCTTAAAGAAAAAGGTCCGTCTCTGTAGGGATCCTCTCTGTAATGCTGTCAGACACTTTGAAAATCCATTTGAGCCCAGCAGAGACAAAAACAAGAACTTTCAGACTTCCTACTTTGTTCAACAACACCAGAATTAACCTAAAAAAACGACACACTCCAGTGTTTTTGTTTTCTGGGCTGAGACAAAAGCTCTTTACAGGAACAATCACTGTTGGCTGGGAACAGGAGCAATAGTAACAATGTTGGTTTAAGGATTTAGCACCCGGTGTGATTACAACACGATACCACTGTCCACACTCATTCTGAGGCAAGATTATGTAATTATATAAATAAACATGGCTGTCCTAATTTACTGCACTTCAAAATAAAATCTGTGAACACCTTAGATGAGCTGTGAGAGTCTTGGATGCCCACTCAGATGGAGGGTTTGGTACAATTGGGCTTTGTCTTTTAGGCAAGAGAGCAAAACTAAAACACAAAATCCAAATGTTCTGTTTTTGTTTTCAAATCAATACAAGACCACAAAAGAAGAATAAGTCATCACGGGGAGAATCTGTAAACAGTTGAGAAACTATAGACAGCAAGCATCTAAAGAAGGTGATTGGGCTGGGAAATATTGAAGATACTTAAAAATGAGATGTAGGATAAAACACAAGTTTATGTTGATAAAAACGGTTGCACTGTCTGATAACAGAAATACAAGATAATGGATACAAGAGCCCATATTTTGCCTAAACTCAGGTTCATATATTCTAGTTTGATGACTGGTAATGTATATTCAAAATGACGAATGCTCAAAAAAAACATCTAGTTTTCATATACAGGGCGCCCCAGATCCACCTCTATTCTCTCTCTGTCTAAAATCATATAAAATTAAAATATTTAGTGATGTTCCCAAAACTTGTTGTGTTCATACAGGATAAGAACCTCCATGTATGTGCAGAGTTTGTTCTGGATCCTGGCTCTACTCTGGATCTGGTGATACAGAACTGTATCTTTTGTTGTTGTGGAAAAGCCACTGCCAAACCTGAGCTACCTGGTGGAGGTCTGCGCTCTGAGTGCTTTTTTAAGTTTTCTACAGTTTATGCTCTGCACCAAGCTCTCCATCTGAGAACCAATGGGCTTAGACTGTTGAAACAACAATAGTTACACTGGTTAGTCTATTTAGACAGCTACTGGTGCTTTTAGTAAATATACAGAAAATAAAAATAAAGTCCAAAACACTATGTAAACCCTACTATTCTTTGTTTATAATTATAATAGGTCCTGGGAAAACCCTTGAATCTTTTCTAAGCTGCACGAAAACATTTGCAACATCTTGAAAAGTGGATAAAACTGTTAAGAAAGAAGTTTGTTCCCTAATTTTTATAATAAAAAGCACTATATAAAGCACTATAATAAAGCACTATATTGGTGTCTACAACTTGTAATTTGATGCCCTGGTATCAAACAGACATCAATACTGTTTGATTTTGACTAGAATCACGTCAAGGTTTACAATAATCACACTGAGACAACCAGAGATCATGTCTTTACATAAAAACACGTCACACTGCCGTGCTGTGGGTGTTTAAACACCCCCTGACGACATGACTGATCCGTGTTCTGTGGATGATTATATATGCTCAGAGTATTCACAGCACACTCTCTATTGTCTGAGGGTAAATTGGTTTGGAGCAGCCTGATGGGCCCGCTGGTTCTTTTGTGCGAGTCACTGCAGCATGTGAACATCCCACGAGTGCAACAGAATAATATTAAAAATGTTATGAAGGTTTTAGACGGTGCCACCATGAAAATATTCACACTTTAATTTAATGATAATAAGTTCAAAAGGTTTACAGCCTCAAACCAGAGCTACTGGTGGGGGAGCCTGGAGTTCACCAGCCGACTTCTTCGAGGAGTTGTCGCACCTAAGACAGGAGGTCCCGTGGGAGAGCTTAGGGTCGGGCCTTTCAATATGGCACAAGCACCATGTGGTTCTTCCAAAAGTTATCAGATATCCCAATGTGGCTTATATTTATACTGTATATACTGTTCAAGTCAATAGTGTAAATTCCTTGGCCTTGCTCATAGACTTGCTTACTTATTTCATTTATTTTTCCTTATAATGAAGTTGATATAGCTTAATAACCCTGCATGTTGCAACCTGCTTTCTTTTTTTTTAACTTAATTTTTTATGCTCTTATCTATTTTAATGTCTTTATTTGATATTCCTACTGTATACTCTGTATAAGAGCAACTGAAACAACCGAATTTCCCCTTGGGGATTAATAAAGTATTTCTAATTCTGATTCTGATTAACAGGTCTTTAAATATTTATCACCAGTGTGTTGATTAGAAACACTGAGAACATTTTGCTAACTTACATTTTAAGACGATGCAAACACCATCGAGTGGGCCACCATATTCAATGTTTGACTTAGTGTTGACAGAAAAGTCAACGAGTGCTCCCATTGGTCAGACAAGGGCTTACCGGACACAAAACTTTAGTAAAATCGACTTACAGTCTTACATTGGAAAAAAAATAGAAAAATCATTTCTGATGTGAAAAGGTCTAAAGGATGGCAATGAATTGGGAAAGTTCAATTACCAGCATACTTATCAATATTTTATTCCATAGCTATGCACATTTTTCTAGATTTTCAAGATACTGACACTTGAATTAGTTCAGCCTCTTGGCTGGAACATTTCATAATATGTCATTACTTATATACCTTAATAATGCACTTTAAGAAATTAAAGCAGAGGACTTCGAACTTTACTCATTAAAGCCACATACAGAAAAACAAAGAATGATTCGGCCACTTTCTTATACCTTGTCCAAAGCATTAAAATAGAATATTTTGGGTGACCAATCAGATTTCAAGGTTCAAACACAAAACAGGAGCAAACTGAACAAAGCTGAAAAACTATCAAAGCCTTTCTTAGGGTTTTGTGGTCCATTTTAGGTATGTAATGATAGTGTAGGGGAAATGGACCGTGGATAGACTTTCAAAAGGGGGAGAGAGGTTAGGGGAGGACACGGGACAAATGGCCCTCAGGTGGGAGTCAAACCCGGGACAGCCACACAAGGTAAGAGCCTTCACATATAGTACGTGCATGGCTGCTTCCCACTGAGCCAAACCAGCACCCTGTTACTTCTTAAAGATGTTTGGCACAATTCTTTTTAAATTCAACCCTGAGACGGAGCAGACAACTGTGGAAATTAGCCCAACTCATGCTGTTTTCTGTCATTCATTTGAGCACAAACTTGATGTTTTATTGAGATAAATATCTAATTTTACTGTTTGGAAATTGCTGTTGGACCATGAGCCACAGTTTGGACCCCTGCTTTAGACTGTAGTGACTGTATATCTGGAGGAACTGCATATCCAATCCAAGGGCAGTATTCTGATATCCACATGACTCCGACCATCTGGGATTCAAACTATCAGTCTGCGTTTTCGCTCGTATCTCCACCTCCTGGAGAACTTTGTCTCTATCGCAGCACGTCGTCCTCCTCTCGCCCTCCCCCACGCCTCCCATCTGAACGGCCTCCAGTGTTGCTGTCAAAGTCTCACCTCTCTGCCAGAGGACACAGCCTTGGCCTGCCGAGAATGTGGCAGCACCACGCTATCTCCAAAGTGCCACATTTAACTGCTCCCCCCTCCAACAAGCATGTGGCTCGGAGCTTCCCACACGCACCACCGCTGCTGCTGAACCCATGCATGAGCTGAAGTTTTAGGTTTGGACACTACAACTGCAGCTTTTCTATTTTCAGACACTTTTTCACAGATAGCATCCATGAATATACATCTTTACCTCTGACTTTGTCTCATTTCACTGTGGATCAGTCTAAATCTAGACCTTTGGATCTGCATGAGGATATAAGACAGATTAACGGTAGAGCCGGTCCTGAGGTTATCAATTGGTCTGACGGATTACACTGGTGTGACTTAGGTTACATTAATACATTATTACTGTGGCTATACAACAACTAATGAGTTCATTTACAATTGACTCTGTCTTAATTTAATGTGTGTTGCATTCTACTTCAGCTACAGACTGACAATGTACTATAACACATCTTTCAGAGGCTTTTTTTCATAGATATGAATATAGTGTGCCTTAAGTTGTGATTCTAGACGGGCCTTGGACAAAAATAGTTTAAAAACCACTGAGCTTGGCAATAAACGTTTTTATAGCCGTACTTTCAAACAAGAGGAAGAGCAGAACAACACTATTTATACAAATAGAGTTTAAACTGATGTTAGTTCAAAACTATATATTTATATGTATATGCCTGGTCTAATGCACAGTAAAAATATGACTTGAACAGTAATATGCTTATCTTCGTTTTTCATCTGGGGATTTTTATTTTATTTTTGTGGATGACACCAAAGCAATAATACTGAAGTCTTAGTCATCCAACACTGGACTATTGTTCTGTTTCTGACAATCAAAAAGTCAAAGGAAAACCTCAATATCACAAAGATATGTTGGCTAATTTTGAAAAACTGAGGCTTTTTGCCTTTGGAGTCCACCATTTTTTCTAAATTTTGCCAGCATATGAGCGCAATTTAGACTGTACTTTCTACTTTTTTACTTTCTATTTTTTTCCACAACACTCGATTTAAGATTTTAATTCATTTTTTCCCTCTCAAAAAAAAACCTCTCAATGACACAAAATGACATAAACCAAGTTTTTCCTTTATGTTGTCAAAATATTGTCCCAAACCAAGCAGAAACTTCCTCTTAAAGTTGAAGTGTGTGTCATACAATGTTGATTAAGTAGTTCAAACGTGGTTAGGTTTGTCTACATAAACACTGAGGGCTGAGCTATTTTCACAGGCTACTAACATGAAACTCTGTTCAAAATTAGATCTCATTTAAAAAAACAAATACAAGCCTATAAAAGTGCGTGTGTAAACCCTACAGGGCCTACCATTATGAATACTGTAAATTTCTTCAAACATAGCAACAACTTACAATTGGACTAAGGCAAGAAAAAAAAATCTTGAATTCTACTTTTCTAAATCTTCTTCAGAAAATAATTCAAATTAATCGATTTAATCGGTATGTTGCCCAGCCCTTATATCAGGTGATATGTTGATTATATCTTTTTTTTTGCTGCAGATTATTTTACAATTAAAAGTTACGATTTGTCCATTTGATCCTGGAAGGCGGAGCGTCTGACACCGTGTCCTGTGTACTCGAGCATCGGATGTTGCACTGCATCGTCCAGCATTGCAGGCCTGCTGCCCACACTGCGTCCATTAAAAATGTAATGTCATGCCCTACAGTTCCCCTGATAAGCAGCCCATC
The DNA here is from genome assembly GCA_037902135.1 of Cetoscarus ocellatus. Taxonomy (NCBI): domain Eukaryota; kingdom Metazoa; phylum Chordata; class Actinopteri; order Labriformes; family Labridae; genus Cetoscarus; species Cetoscarus ocellatus. The sequence goes on along the minus strand of JBAMNC010001705.1, from coordinate 251,920 downwards.
GAGTGCTGTAACTGCACAGCTGGAGAAATGGACGTTAAGAGCTTTGTATTAACGAGGGTGGTCTCAAAGGCTCATAAATACTCAGCTCAAGTTTCTCCCTCTGTGATGAAAGTAAAAGTAAATCATTTCACTTCCTGAGAAAGATGTCTGCTCAGCCATCTCTGCCTTGTTAGACTGATGAACAAGTTCCGCTGTGAGAGAAAAAAACAAAAAAATCCCTCCATCGAAATCCCTCTTTCCTCACTTGTCATCTGCATTGAAATGCATGGCGGAAGGAAAAGTAGAGGCAGAGAGTAAAGTACACTTTAGGGCTGAACAATATATCGTTATCGTATCGATATCGAGATATAAACATTCAAGATATTGATATCGAAAAGCAACTATATAAACAATATAGATTTCCCCCGCGCTAAAACTGCACTTTCCACATTCTTTTGTATTATGGTGTTTTTAGTTTTCTGAAAAATGCTTGGTTTTCATCGAACCCATAGTCGTATCGTATCGTATCGATATCGAGATATCTGGCATGAATATCGAGATATGAAATTTTTTCAATATCGTTCAGCCCTAGTACAGTTTGCTGGTAGTTTGGACACTCGCGTATGATTTCATGATATTAGACTGATTCTGTCGTTGACGCTCACTTGCATCGCACTTATGTTGGACATGGTGTAAGCTAAAATGGGATAAGTCGATGGGAACGCCCCTCTTCACTTTCCTAAAGTAGAGGCACATAAGAACTCTCCACTCTCTGACATGAATGGAGACAAATCAAAAGGTAAGAATCAATAAATACATATCAATAATCAGTGGAGGCTCAATCTCTCTGCACTGTGTGCACGGGGCTTTTTCAGTATGTTCCTCCACACTCGGAAAGTGCTTTACTGGTGATTTTCAGCTGACTGTGTTCCTAAACATCATTGATTGGCTCCCTCCTATCCCACATTATGGTGAATTATACTGTGCACAACATGTGATATTGTTCATTTTCCCCTGTGACTATGCTGTATTACATAAAAAATACAGCCTTAAAGTGCAACAGAAGTTGGGACAACTATTGCTGCAACAAGCAAGAGTCAACTGCAATTTTTGATCATCGAAAATCAAAACTGACCAAATACTGGACGTCTAAGACTTGTATTTATGGTACCCTGGTATCAAAAAGGTGCCGATGTTAGGATCTTGTATATCAAAGTTTATGACTCGAGTAAGACCATGTATCCCATTGGCTGAAGAATTCAAGCAGTGGTTGTTTGTCTATATCGCCCAGCCTTACTCTGAATCATGAACATGGATGGATTAACCATGAAGCACACCATATTATCAGCTTAAATTGGACACATCATCTTGATATGGCCTCACTGACAGGTAAATTTTCATATTCCTGTGATCATAAGCTGCCGAGTATTAGTGCTTTTACACGTCCATTAGCCGAGGCTTTTATCTCTGCAGCTCCTGCATCAGTGAGCAGTAAATAAAAAAGCTCATATCCAACATGAAATCACTTAATAACCACATTCACTGGAGCACCACACCACTGCTTGTTTTGATGTATCCGTATAGAAAGACTGGTTTCTGAGGCACTTAAAAGCTACATTAGCTGTCCACGTGGCCGAATACTTCATCAGTGCACCGCACGGCCTCCAGCTCGAGTCGATAATCTGCTGGCTACCTTTTATCAACCAGATAATCGCTGTTTTCTTCAGGTGGAGTTAAAGTGAATGTTGTCAGCAGCACCTCGCTGGCACACGGTGGCCAATCGCTGGATTAAGGTCCAGCGTGAACCTGGATTTGAGTGCGAACATCTAATGAGGAGCGGTGAACTCGATTAGTAACGTGGCAAAAAGCTTTGCAGCCAAACAAGATGATCCTGATTAGAGGCTAAAAATGAACAAACTGCTTTATACTGACAATGTAGACACTGCATGTGAAGCTGGATGCACACACCAAACACCAAAGGTCACATGTACATGCTTGACAATGACATAGACCTCACTTTGGCTTGATTATTTCAGGAAACTGCAAATAAATATAAAAAAGCTTAAGACCAATTTCAAGTGGATAATTTTTTGGTTTAAGGTTTCCAGAGAAGTACACAAACATGTCTTACACTTGCATGTTTGGGTAGTGCACTAAGTCTCAGGAGGTGTTAAATCCTTGTAATGATGCACTATTTGTCCAAGAGTTTAAGGCAGGTGACATTTTTGTGCTTACTTTTACAGATATCATCCCTCTCACGAGTGTCGAAGCAAAAGCTGCAACAACTGATCAGTATTTCATCATCATACATCAGGGGAGACCAAAACATTTTACATGAAAGGATCCTGATCATCTTCTGGGAATTATAGACCATAAACTATAAGGGGCATCCCTAAAACTGTGAAGTTGTGTCAATAAGCTGTGGACAATAAGGCCTGAAGGACTGTTTCACATATCTATAGGATTTATTTCACTATCCCATCAAAGCAAAAATCCAATAGCAGGGGTTTACACAGTTGGACCATAACAATAATTACTGCCCCCGTCTCTTCAAAAGATGCTGAATGTGCCTGTCATTTACAAGATCAATATGACAGCAACAGAATCCAGCAGTTCCAGCTGCCTTGGACTGTAAAACTTGGTTTGGCATTCAGTGGCTTGACAACAGCAACACAAACCCCCAAAAGTCTGCTTATTTTCCACCAGACATTCAAGATAGAGACGCTAAAATAACTTTGTTTCCTGGGTTTCTTTCACATATAAACATAGTTGACTGCAGTTTGTTTCAGAGGTTAAGCTGCAGCATTGTTACAGCTTTTATTTGGTTTGGTTTTCTTTGACACAGCACTTTGTCAGGCATACAAAAGCCTGTCAAATGTTGAGTAATATTCCCAGAAGAGCAGCCTTTCTTCCCGACATCCGGCCAATTGTTGCACTATGACCTGGAAATACACAACTGGGCATTGTTTGTCTCAAAGCAGTTCAGAAGTATTTTGATCAATAAAAGATAATGCTGAATTTAGGCTGCGCCAGGTGATACTTGTGTATTGACCGGAGCGATGAGTGACTGTATTCAGCACTGACTTATGGATGTTAATCTGTTGGGAGGACAGAAAGTTGGCAGTTCTATCAGTGATAAGATTAGCCATAAGGGGCGCACAACATTGGACTATTGCCGATATTCAATATGCCGATATTTCCACTGACATTACCGGCAATCCTGATATTTCTCTTTGAATGCACAAAGCCTTGACATTACTAAAATTGGCCTCTTCCTTTCATGGTGACAGTTCATTTGTGTTAAAAACAGATGTGAAGCAAGGAAAACAATATTTCACTCTTTATGAAAGGACACTTTTAATATATATCCCATAAAATATATTAGGGATGCACGATATTATTGGTTTGATATCGGTATCGGCCAATACCAGCTGGAATATCGGCAAATTACACAAATGTAGATCACTGCATGGGTACATTTAAAAATCAAGGGTCTCTTTTTTGCAAGAGTTGAATGCTGTTTTTCTTGTTTTACATCTGTTTCTCACAAAAATATACTGTAACACTGAAAGAAACAAGTCCATTTTTGTGAAGTACAGAGCTTGTGCTCTTTTTTGTAATTATTTTTGGGGGATTTTGTGCCTTTATTGGCAGGAGAGAGAGACAATGGATAGGGGAGGATACTCTGTAAACTGGCCACAGGCTGGATTTGAACCCGGGCCGGCAGAACCACGTACATGGATGAATATGAATTAAAAAATATCGTCGTATCGGATATCGGCAAAAATCCAGCACTGTGCATCCCTTATATATGGCCAACTTGTAGGGCCGATTATCCGTTTTAATAATTGGCAACGGTTTCTTATCTGACAACATCAATCCAATCACAGTGTGCATCCCTACTAGCCACACCTCATTAGCTCGCAGCAGTGTAGCGCAGTCCATGCGGGCTTGGACTGGAGGGTGCCTTAGGGTGTAGGGTTTGCACCCCTGCACCCTTAAACTTTATCGCACATAAATCTCTCTGAATGAAGTAGAGTTAACATTGCTGGTGGTGCAGACAAGTCATTGCGAATGATGAATGACAACATAACAACCCGGCATGTGCTCCCAAACCTGACAAGACCTGACATTAGCTCTTAAGATTACATTAGCTTTCTTACTGTTGTGATATTCAGCCAGATTCAATCACAATGTTCTGCCGCTTGGGTCCTTCCATATTTGGTCCTTGCTGGGTCCAAATGGCTTCACACTGTCATATCATCAATAGTGATGATGCGTCCAAAGCTTGAGGCACACGGTACAATTTTAACAATCTTTACAGATTTTAAAAAGACTATGAGTTCATACTAACAGAGTGGTTTTAGCAGACTTTTGTTTGATGACTTAGAGACTGAAAGACTCTTGTGAGGGCGACAGTTTGCTTTGCGTCTACTTCCCTCTACGTCTTCTGCTGCTTTTTCCTGTTTGTTGACAACATGTTTGCCATTTTGTTGGTAATCAGTTCACACAACCTGATTCAGCTCAAAAAATTCAAATGTTTGACTGACTGTGACTGAGTTTGGGTCTGTTTCCCTCACAAACTAACACATTTATGTGCCAAATAGCCAAGCTGACAGTTCCCAACCAGGCAAAAAAATCTATAGTGTCCTCATCTTAAGCTCTAATGTAGCAACCAGCCACTGGTCAATGCTCTAGCTCATACTGATAGGCCTTCTGCTTTACTGTCTGGATGTAAACCAGCTCTGTGGGTGAATAGTGGAGCCGAACATCAGGTTAGATCAGCACATAGGAAAGCAGTGACCTCTGAACTCAATGCTGAAGTGTAAAAAGCTACAGTTCAACAATAAGCCACACAGTAACACCAAAAAATGTCCATAGTTAAAGCAAATACAAAAAACTGGTACAAAAACACCCTTTGGTCTGAATAGCTCTACTTCCATGTCACAATGCATAGGGGGAGACTTTTTTCGATCTTTTTGAGTCATTAAGGCTTTTAGGTTGGCATCGTTATAGGTGAGGCTGACTACAAGCCCACAGAGTTCAGCTATTTGTCAGACTTTCATAAGTCACACCTCCACTCTGCCTGTTTTTGGTCACTAAGTTCATTTAAAGTTAGTTTGAGATGAGTTTTTAACATGGCAGCTGCAGCAGATTATGGATTATTTGATGCCGTTTACCTTCCGTCTTTAATTTTTTTTTTAATATAAAACAGCAGCAACAACCAACTTAAAGAAAACAATCAACAACAAGGAAAAGAATAATAATAATAATAATAATACAAAAACTAAATAATTTATAAAATATATGCATACATACACCCATAAAAATTGTTAATAAAATAAAAATTAGAAAAAGGGAATCAGGGTTGCCAGCCTATTGTGAAAGCCAATTGTCCATTTAATACATGGACTTTATGTCGATAAAGGGGTCAGAAGTCCGGACTAGAGTCCAAGATGATGAACCTGCTGATGCATGTCTACATAGTCCAGTCTCACACATCAAATACAGCTGGAAAATACTCAGTTTTCAGTTTCTCCAACTTTGTATACTCAATAAAACTGCCCCAGATCTTCAGAAATCTTGGATGGCACTCAGATAAGTGTACTGAAACTCTTTAATACAGTTTACCTTTCTCTACTGAAGACTAGGGCACCAGTCTACATTTTTAACTTGAAGTCACCTGACATAAACACTATTTAGTAAGACCATCTCTACCAGGGGTGGGCAACTTTGATTACCAAGAGGGCCACATTATTTTTATCTTCAGTGCCTGAGGGCCGCACTGTTACATACTGTCAGACATGCTCAATGAGGAAAAAAATATACGAATAAATAAAAATAGCACATACAAGCTTTAACCAACAGTAATACCTTAACTCAAACACAATTAAAAATTCCAGATTTAATGAGCATGAGGCATAACTAAAGCCAATTAAAGCTTCTTTTTAATGCAATAAAAGAATTCATGTTTACCAGTTTTAAAAGCACAAATATATTACCTTTACCACTGTTTCCAAATAAAGTTTTTTCTAACACTATATGATATATTTTAATGCCTCATGAAGGATATTCAGAGATGCAATCATGTATTTTAACAATGATTTGTAAATAACAAAGCATGTAACGTTAAAAGAAATATTTTATCACCTATGCTAATTTGTGTGTTATGTAGTTCTGGTTACTCATGATGAATCATATTTAGCAGTTGTTAGGTTTTCTTCATATTTCCAATTTGTTTGGGGTTTTTTTTGGAAATGATTGGAGGGCCACATTGAGTGAGGTGAAGGGCCGCATGTGTCACCCAGGCCGCCAGTTGCCCCACCCTGGTCTCTACACTCCTTTAATAAGTCTGAAACAGCCCTGCCCTGAGACTTCCTCTGTCGCTCACGGGTTAAAACATCTCAGCCAAAGCCCAGTTGGCCTCTTTTTTTTGAGTTTTACTACTGAAGGCGGTCCGAGGGTCATATTTACTATGGAGCTCCAGAACATGATGAAATGTAATGCCAGTGCCACAACTGTGCTCTTATGTAACCTTTACGTGGTTTGACTTGGCTCAAAATTAAATGTGACATTGTGTTCATTGGAATGGATTGACCGTCTGAAGCAGGCCTGGAGTTTCTGAGGGTTCATTTCAATACCAAGCTGATGTGAACCGAAACCAATGACTGCCTGACAGATGGAGACCACATTTATCACCTTAGAAGCATTCACAAATGATCTGCAGTCATGCAGAACTAATGCAATGTGAAATGAGCTCAAATATGCAAATACCCTTCTGGTTGTTAGAATATCTTACAAGGAGGAGCAATCCAGCGATCAAATAACGTACAAGGCCAAGAATAATTCATTACCACCTACAATCCAAATGCTTTTCAGAGATTGAGATGGGGATTATAATTAAAGGGGGAATTTTCATTTTAAAATTCATAGGTCACACACAAGAATGAAAAACTTTTGTTTCACAGCGTGGTGTCCAATTGTAAAATGGGTTACAACAGGATCTAAAGCAATGCTCAAACCTGATGAAATTTAATACATAAAAATATAATTTTCAGTAGATACATAGATAAAACAGGAAGTTACACACTAAATTGAAGGAAGAATAATTTGTTTTGTTGGTTGTTTGTTATTGTTTTGCCTTTGTTTTGTTTTTTTATTTGCTTTGTTAGATCACTAAATCATTGTGTGGAAACTCTTTCTTTTGTAAAATATGGAAGCATTTATGTTTTATTAACTATTAAGAAGGGGACTTGCTAAGTTTTACTTCCCCTTACTTCTTTTCGAATATATAGTATGTAACGACTGCACTATATTCTTTCTTCTATTTTTGTTTTTGTCTCTCTCTTGAATATATTCAAAATTAATAAGGTTCATTTTAATTCAATTCAAAAAAGAAAATCAAGTGATGTCCTAAGACATCTGAAGCCACAGAAGAAAAAGGGAAAAGTCTCTGTGTTGTTCAGTAGACTGCTTTTGCCTATGGTCTTAAAAAGAATTTATATGATCCAAATCAAATCATAGCCATTATAAGTTCTTGTTTTGGCCAAAGACAGACTCAGATTGTCTTTCTAAGTGTCAAACAACATTTGAGAAGGATCTCAACAGGACTAGACTTTCATAGTTAAGGGCCTAATCATTTTCTCAAGCAAGAAGTTGTCAGAGCAAACACCAGGGGCTTTACCATATGTATATAGCCTGACATGCACCTCTTCAAAAATGCAACTACGTACTACAACAAAGCACACTGTGAGGCTCCTATTTGCAGCCGGTGTTTGTTTTGAGGCTTGAAGTTTTACACTATAGCTGCGTGAACTTATCTTAAAGCCTCCCTTAACCCTTGCAACTCCAAGCCACTTCTGCTTTTTTTTATCTATCATCTAAACTTCTTTTGTAACAAAGCATGTAATAGCTCAACCCTGTCAAGCACAATCAAGCTAAAGACATCCTTTTTTTCAGGGCATCATGGTGTATCAGATTATTTATGCTGTGCTGGTGCCAGATTTATGTTTTAAAAGTTGTACAACCAAAGAGATAAAACAAATAAATCAAACTGGAATTTCAATCTCACAGAACTTTACAAATATCACATTCAGATCTATTGTGAACAAGCCTTTCAGAGCTGAGTATGGCTCCCTCTCGATGCTAGCTTGCTATTATGGGGTAAAGCAAAGTTTGCTAAGAGACTCAAAGCAAAAGCTTTTTAGATATTTTCAGTAATTCCTACAGGTATTTTTTGCCTCACAGAGGTATTAGTGCTACTCTTAGATCAAATTCAATTTCTGACTCGAATATTCAAAAGGGCCACATTATATTACTAACACCTCCTTTTTAAGGAAGTGGTAGATAACTATCTCCACTCATGTTGACATTTGGCTGCCCCAGATATTTATGTCATGTGTTTTCTTAATCATATATTGGAATCTGTTATGTTCACAACTTTAAATAAAAAAAAATTGTTCAAAAAAAATATTCACGATTGCTGCCAAAAAGACCTCGACTAGGAACTGGTTGACAAGCAAGCCCTCAAGGCCAAGACAGATGCTGGACATTGCTGAGGAAATATAAGCCATGGAAAAACTGACTTTTTGCTTGAGAGTTAGAGAAGAGGAATTTGAACAAAAATGGCAGATATGGACTGCATTCAAGGTCAAATACCAGCCACAACGACCTTCAAAAAAAGAACAAGAATGTGAAACACCTTCCCTAATATGTTACTGTTTTTATTTTGACTATGTGTTGTCATTGTTGCTGTTATTTTGTTTGTAACTAGTAAATGGTAAAATAAAGATGGATAGTCAGGCAGATAGATAGATAGATAGATAGAAAGTGTTATTACAGCAGCTGGTTTCAGAGGGAGTAATAACATATACACTAAAAAGAGACTAAGGATCTTGACAAAATATAATACACAACACATACTAAATACCATAAATAAAAATAAATACATCGGCAATAGGAGTCCACTGCTGATTAACTGATCAACACAGAGCAGAGAAATGAAGTCTTGGGATGAAAGTGCAGCTTTTACCATCAAAGAGTAAAAAATAAGTTAAAAAAAGAGGCGTATTAGTTTAAAGAGTAAAAAAAACAAAACAGCAGAATCAGCCTTTAACCTCATGAGTTAATATTGACATTCATCAGCTAAGCAACATAATGAGCTGTTGTCAAGACGTGCCGGAGGGTAGACTTCATTACAAACCCTGAGGGCCTTTTAACCTAAGCACTGAAGGTGAAATGATTGTTTTAAACATGTCGACGGGCAGCACCTCCCTGCTTTTTATGACATATTAATGGATACAGGAGACGTGGAGGGCAACGATTGATCTCTTATCACATTAAACTCTGATACATGAACGGGAGCCGACGTGGGCCGTTACATAATATCCCTTTCTTTAATCGTTTTCGGAGGAACAATCAACAGGCCTCAAATTCATTACTGACCGAAGCGCACTGTGCGGATCACCGCTTTCTGCTGATCTGCCAAGACAAGCCAGTGAGTGAATGAATAGCTGACCTCCTCCAAAATCACTCCGGTTTAAACTGTAATGGCTGTTTTAGCCCACAACTACACTCGTGGAGCCTCTCTGCACATGTGTGGGTGTGTCAGAAACAGTTTGTGATTAATAAATGTGAGGTGGAGCGAGCGTAAGTGTAAACAAGATCTACACAAATACAACGGGACTTCACCGAGCTGCTGCTCTCACACATCCACACAGAGCTTTTCTTTGACTTAACACAGACTTTGACATTTATAAACCTGTATGAAATGTCTCAATAACCACATCCTCTTCGATTCAAGTCAAGCACTACATGAAACCTGGGCTGGAGACGCATTCAGAGGCCTGATGAGCTGTGCAGCAGGGACAAAAGGATGTGCAATTATGTGCGTCTGTCTGGGGGAGGCGGAGGGGTGTGTTATTTAAATCTAATGTCAGCTGGAGCTTCGTCTGACAGCCTACTCGTCATGCCAACCAACACAGCATGGATGCACCGAGGAGCTGCATCAGACGCTTTACACGCCGTTTACACTGACACAACACGTGCAGGACATGCTACATGAAACATCTTAATGGACTCACCGACGCTGAGCGAGCCCACAGGATGCTGGGAGTGTATTACAGAGTGTGACAGACAAATGTCCTGCATGCAGACGTGTCACAACCTGCACGCAGATAAATGACATGCAAATACAGTGACTGCATGATTGCTGCGGTCGTAATAAAGCCACTGAAAGCTCTACTGTCACATTTACAGTGTACAGCTCAATAAAGACGCTGCACATGCAGCATATTTATGATACGGTTATAAATGAAGCCAGCCTGCAATATAAGGCAGGTTTGCAAGAACAATCTTGCACAAAGGACTCAGCTGGTGATGCACAATATTGGATTTACCCAATATACCAACATTTCCAACACATTTCAGGGATATTCAGTGGAAATACTTGAGATTATTTCATGCAGATTAAACTGATATTATGAGCAAAATACACTTTTAACAGTAATAATCAAATAAGGAGTTATCAGCCCCCTTAAGTAGGGTGACCATATGTCCTCTTTTGCCCAGACATGTCCTCCTCTTGGAGGGGGAGGGACGGGAAGTGAGCCGACTGGAGCCGGAGAGCAGAGGGAGGATTCAGAGACAAACATGAGACATTTATCTGTGGTTTATCGTATTTTCTGTGTAAATAATGTAAAAATATTGTCAATAATGGCAGTAGTATTATTCTGAAGTGCATTTCTGCCATTCCTTTGCAGTATTTTCTCCGAATTTTGCCATATTTTTGCCTAGTTCATCTTTTATGTCGTCTTTTTCATCACAGTTCATGTTTTATGGATTTCATAAATAGTTCAATAATATAATAATATAAATAATATAAAATATGTTGAGTTTCTGTTTTGTCTTCTCAAAAGTGTTGTACATATGCATTTAGAATTGTTTATAAAGAGAATCATGTCGAAAATTTAAATCTGTTTTTTTCTTTTCTGTTTTAAGCATTTACAACTTAATACTGACAAATACTTGCTAGAATGTTTCATTTTTACCTGAAAAAGGTGCAAAATATTTTACTCAAAACGCATTTTCTGACACATTTACTGACAAAAAAGGCAAAAAAAAGACCAGGCAGCCATAGTAGTAAAAGGGATATTAAGCATGCATGCCACATGCATCATGACGCAACACATGCTGCTGAAGGTCCTCTTTCTGGGTTTCCAGAACATTGTCACCCTATCTTTAAGCTACACACAGGACTTTAACCTGCTGGTAGAAAAGTGACATATTTCTATGGATCTTATTCTTCAAAATATAAGTCAGCTCTCTTAAATTTAAAGGCACAGTCCTAGAATTCATCTGCGAGGGAGCTCGCAACTGAAGAAACCGCCAACAAGTCAAGACCAAGGTAGAGACCCACACTCACCACCACCTGCTGTCACTGTTTCCTGTAGTTTATATTGAAGAATATTTAATAAAAACTGCACGCCATGAAGCGTGTGTACTAAACAGAAAACCAGCATTTCTGTTTTGTGGAAAAACTTCACAGAAAGGAGAGACAAAAGCATTTTAAAAAGAACTTCCTAGTTTGCATTTTTCCCCCATTATGTGAAATTTATCTGTGATACAGAATCATTTGTGTGGTCTTCTGTACACTAGAGTCCTTCATTTTAAACAAGAAGTAAAAACTGAAGGCTAACAAAGGAGAATAAGATCTCCATTTAACTTGTGGATATCTATTTACGTGCTTCGGTGTTAGAGTTGTACAGCAAGCCTTGAAAACTTGGGGGCATCTGAGGGGATATTCTAGCCTTTAGAACAAGCTGGTGTTGAGAAAAAGGACAAAATCACTGTTCAAACTTCCCAAGACTTACAGATGAAAAATGAGTCACAAATTCAGTTACTACATTGTTGTTTTCATGCTGAAGCCACTGCATCTTTGCAGAAAGCTCAGTGATCAGATTTCTTAACCGCTAACAGTCTCAAATAAATGTGCTGACAATAAAACATTTTGCAATATGGTTAAAAATAAAACAAGCCCCAGATCTGAGGGAACAACAAGTCCTTCTTGCAGAAGAGAACTTTATTAAAATTTGGAAAAATCATGGGTCATTATCTGCCTGCAGCTGCTCCACAATCTCCTGTTTTTCTGGATGAATGTTCGGTGTTAACTGGAGAAAAATTAGGCCACTGCACGGCTGTTTTGCTGTTGCTGCTGCATGTTTGCATAACGCTCCTCAGTCATATTTCTTAGAGCATCTCCAGAATACATCACCACTGACAGCTCCATGAATGTGCTGGGAGTGATACATGCAACATATTCATGATGTGGTTATTAATGCAGCAAGCTGTGGATATATGGGGGCATTTGAGGGTATAATCTGGCACTAATGCTGAAGGAAGGACTGAAAAAAGCCAAACCGTGGGAAATTTTCAGCTGCCAGCTGCATCATCACTCACTGAACCAGTATCATTAGATTTTGATGACTTGGTATAATATTTGTAAGTACTGAGTGTAATCTGCAAACAAATGGAGGCAGAGCGTGGCATTTTTTCATCAACTGAATTATTCAATGACAAAAGAGAGGATTCTTGAGGTGTATTTGATGGAGAATTATGCCGCTAACTTCAAGGAAAAACAATTTATGTTTGAAAGCAAAAAATGAAGAGATCATGGGATTTTTCAGCATGCAGCTGCATCGTGAACTCCTGTTCTTCCACAGGCTTTCTGCAGAAATCAGTCAAATTTAATGCTTTTTAATGCCATTTTAATGCTATACTGTAACATTTTTAATGCCATGACCGCAAAGTCAAGAATGTCGGACTGCGTATGAGATTTCACTGCATTGTACCAAGCTTAAATTTTTTTTTTTTTTTTTTTTACAAGATCATTGTCCATCTTGACCACCAACGGGCTGTAGCCATTCTCTGAATTCCATGTTTTTCGCCATTTTCGCTGGAATTTGCATTTCTCCATTTCCCTTTTCTTCCTCCACCTAGTCCAGCCCGCCTGCCACTTTCCAAACATCCAGTTTTGCCATTTGTACATATGTGCCGAATCACAGTTTATAATTATGTTTTATTATATTAATATTATCAGATTAGACTAGATAGAACTTTAATCATCCCATTGGGAGACACCCTCAGGGAAATTAAGATTCCAGTCACAGTTTTGTACAGCAGATAGAAAGATATCTAAAAAAGATAGATATAAACAAAAATTTAAAGAAATATAGATAAAAATAAGTCTACTGCCTGGCTACTGTTCCTTCCCATCCTCAGTCTTCCTGTTACTCCTCCTTCCCCCCGAGTGAGGAGTTGTACATTATTATCATATATTATTAAATATTTTTCTTGAAAAAAAAAAAAAGAAGGAATTTTCAATGCCACTGATAATCAAATTTAATGACTTTTAATGCCATTTAAGGCCTTCATTTTGTGTGCTGCTAGAGCTATTGCATGGTTTTGACTACAAAAGCCATTACATATTTACTGAAGCTCTATGGTCATATTTCTCTCAAGAGTTTACAGTATATAACGCCAGTGACAGCGCCAATAATTGTGCCAAAACAAACCATTTAATGATGTGGTTGTAAATTATGCACGCCTGAGATCTGATGGAATAATAAGGCTCCAGGAACAAAGAAGAAACATGATCATGTGGAATAATCCCCAACTCTTCCTGATGAATATCAGGTGCAAATGGTGGACAAATGAAGCCGCTGCATGGCTGTTATTGCTGCAGCCGCTGCACCATGTTATGTGTAATGACGACCAGACCGTGGATAAATTTAGAATATCTGATTTAGAGTATCTGAGCTCTGCTTATCCACAAACACTTGGTTTTGTTGCAAAAATAACTGATCAAAATTGTTGCCCATTTTCAGCTGCATTTTAACCCTCTGCTCATTTTGATTAGTTTTAAGTATGAATGGTTCTAAACTTGAGCAACTGCATGTCTGTTTTTGATGCTGAATCCACTGCTGCTGTTACATTCAAGCACATCAGCAGTTGAAACACCAACCGAAAAGTCTCAACACAAGTTGAAAATAAAAAAAACAAACATATTAGTGATGTGACCATAACTAAACAAGCCTCTGAGCAGGGAATGAACTAAATGATTGCTTAAAAAAGACAAAATCCTGGGAAATCCTCTGGGTTCCATGTCATCATGACTCCATAATCTACTTGATTGAGATTAGCAGTTAATGGCTTATTAAACTCCTGGTGGTGTTGCAAGAAAAAGAGCCATTTTGATGAATTTTAAGTGTTAACAGTTCCCACCTTCAGCCATTGCAGGGATGTCTTTAATGCTGGAACAACTGCATGTTTGTCATCAGTGCCACCGTCATATTTACGCACATCTGCAGTTAAAAACAGTCACTCAAAGTCTCAACAAATGTAGATTAAATAAATTAAATACTAAAAAAAACAGCGAGTTTGGAAAAAAAACAAGCCAAAGACTTAGGAAGGAACTTGATTTCTGCTTCCAAAAATGGCAAAACACTGGAAAATGGTCTTTATGCATTGATATTATTTGTAAATAGAGTGAAAACTGAGCCATGCATGCCTGATTTTGCAGGCCCTTGATAAATGGGAGCATCTGAAGGAATGATTTAGCACTCATAGATGAGAAAGAACACCACTTGGACTTATTGTTGGCCAAAATGTCAAACTCATTGGGTATTTTCTGCATGCACCTGCACCTTCTCTTCTTCCTGATTAAAAAACGAATGTTCGTTGAATGCAAATTGCGCCACTACGCTGCTGTTTTTGTTGAGCCCATTCCATGTTTGTCATATTTTTTGACTGTCATATGTACAGTCATATTTCTTTGAGCATCTGGGAGATACAACACCGCTGACAGCCCCAATAAATGTGCCACGCATGATACATGACACATATTTATGATGGCGGTTATTAATGCAGGGAGCCTCGGCTGTAAGGGGGCATTTGAGGGGATAATCTGTCACTTACACCAAAGAGGTGCTCAAAAAGGTAAATAGTGTGAAATATTCTGCATGCAGCTGCATCGTAACCTCATTTTCTTCTTCAAATGAAACATGGTTTTTATGTTAAACAACTGCATCGTTGCTTTTACTAAGTTCATGATATTGTTATAAATGAATAAGCCTGGGATGTAATGGAGAAATTTGTGCACTTATTACTAAAAAAAAATCTGTTTTCACTAGATTTGTTGGGGAAAATGGCTTAATTATGAGTAATGTCCTGCATATACCCACATCTATAGCCCTATTTAATCTTGATAAATATTAGTTTTAAATGTTGAGCAATCAGAGCTAATTCAAGGCTTTCATTTGCTGTAGTCGCTGCATTATCTTCTGATATTAAGAAGACAGGCAGGCGTTGGAAAGGGATCATTTAGAAGAGAAATCAGGCACCAGCAGCAAAGAAAAACCTCCACTCATGCTCTGTATTGTCGGCAAATAGATGATAAAATATGGTTCATTTGCAGCACATGGCTGCATCGATTCTGCTTGTTCTTCTAGATCAAATTCAGGAGTAAACTGTGTGCAGACTGAGCCACTGTGTGCTTGTTTTGTTGCTGTACCCCTTTGTTAGCAGAAAGCTCCACATGCATTTATCTCTTCTGATTATTAGAGTAAAAAATGACAAACTCACAGCACTTCTGTGCATGCAGCAGCACTTAACCCACTGCTGCAGTCTCAGCAGACTCTCCGCTCGGTTATTCTTCAGTCTTGATGAATTATACGTGTGGATAGTGTGCAAATGAAGCCGTTACATGTTTGTTTTGTTGTTGAAGCCACAGCATGTCTGTAGTCTGCTCAAAAGCCAACATGGTTAAGAAGAAAGCAAGACTGAGATTTGTTTTAAATTGAGACTCAAATAGTAAAAATAAACTCCATTACTTTTGTTGATAATGTGCAAAATCAAGAGAAATTTTCTGCATGAGGCTGCAACATAACTTCTCGTTTTCTTTATTACAACAGCATGCAAAAAAGTCTGCAAACTGACCCCTGGAGAGGTTGTTCTGCAGTCACAAGTGCATTAGTTTATCACATGGTTTTGGGTGAATAAGAAACTGATTGAGATGTCTGTATTTACAGCAGGAAGCTACAAAATTACCTAGTGTTCCTCATGTTTTAAACTGGGGTGAGCCTCTGCATGGTTGTTTTGTTGTTTAAGCCACTTCAAGTCGGCAGAAAGCTCGATTTCCGAGCATCAATGGCAAAGGCAGCCACTGAAAGCCCCATTAAATGTGCTGCAGATGATACAAAAACTAAATTAATGACATGGTTGTAAATAGAGCAAGCCTGGGAGCAAAGAAAACTCAATCACTACTTTCCAAAGAACTGCAAATATGGGAAATTATCTGCATGCAGCTGCTCCATGATGGAGGTTTTCTCTGGGACAATTATGTGCAAATAGAGTCCAAGTTAAGCCTAAACACGACTGTTATACCTGCGGCATCTGCACTTTTTTATGGTGAAGTTAGAAATGAAGCGGGCATGGGATAAGTGGAGAACGTGGCAGTAGATGCTCTTCTAACACTGGATATTATTGGCAAAGAAGAAAAATAACTGGGAGTTTTTTGTATGAAGCCTCATCGTTGTAGTCTTCTTGATTAAGATCAGGTGTGAACTGAATACAAACTTAGCCACTGCATGGTTGTTTAGTGTTTGCAGAAAGCTCCAGTCAAACTTAAGAGCATCTGCAATAAACACCACCCCTCAAAGCCCCAATTAACTCACTGAAAATTCCACATTATGAAGAAATGGTTGCAAAGAGAGCCAGCCTGGGATTGGATTTAATAAACTGATAACTTGAATTGTAGACCGACTGCGTGAAAATATTTGTGTAGACAGAGCTGTCCTCATTCATTTGTTTATGTACTTTTTTTAACTATTTTTTTCTTCCTTGATTTTTTCTGTTTTTATTTCCCACCTCTCTTTACCTCACCACCAGAGGCCAAATGATCTTATGTTATAATTGTTATTACTCTTATTATTATTATTATTATTATTATTTTGTTGTTACTCTTTCCTGTAGACTGATAAAAGAACCAGAAAAACAAAGGAAAAATTGTATTAATATGGTTTGATAACGAGGAGATCTACAAGTCTGCCACTTTGGGTGTTGTTAATGTATTTATTTATTTTTTATTTTTATTTCTCCCTTTCTTGCTTAGTCTTGAATTTGTGTTTATACATCTGTGTGATCTATGTTTTATCAGTAAATGAAAGTGTTATACTCCGTAGCAAATGAAGATAAAAATACACATGTTAAAAAATACTGATAACTTGATCATTATTAGCAAATACATGTAGAAAATGGTGGACTTTTTCTGTAAGTCCCCATGTATCTGCATCTTTGTTGGATATGAGGTGCTAATTGTGAGCTAATTGGACCAATGATGCTTCTGCAGTAACCACTTCATTATTTTTTATGTTGTTGTAAATAAAATCAGGCCACTAATAGTAACGGCAGAACTGCACTTATGCTCTGTATTGATGGGAAAACAACAGGGAATTCTCTACATGCTGCTGCATTTTACCAACCACTGCAGTTTCATCAAACTCTTGTTAAGTTGATTAATATTAAGTGTAAATGGTGCACCTGCATGGTTGTTTTGTGGCTTCAGTTACAGCAGTTACACTCCTAAGGTATATATCTGTATTATCTACAGAATACACCACCATTTAAAGCTCTAATTAAAGGACCAATAAAAGCCACACAAACCTGAAGTGTCTCAAATAAAGCAAACCCAGGATCTGATAAATGATCTGTCTCTAATAACGACTGAACTTTTACATGCAGCTGTTTACAACCTCCTTTCCATCTTACAATGAGCTTTAGATGTTAATTAAGTGCAAATTGAACAATTACGTAGCTGTTTTTGCAGTAACCGCTCCTTTGTAATGATGTGATAATAAACAGGGAAAGCCTTGAATAGTGGGTGACATTTGATGCAGGAACCTTGCACTGATTGCTAAGGATTAACTACAAAAACATTTGATATTCAAGGAAGAAACAACAAAAATCAAGCAGCAAAACTTGTGAGAAGCAGCATATGACTTACTGATACAGACTCACAAGTTTTTTTGCTTAATTACGCTGGATTCTTCATGAATATTAGCAGTGAATGGTTGGTAAATTGAGCCATTTCATGGCTGTTTTTGTTAATACAAATGCATGTTTGCTGAAGGCTCCACAGTCATACTACTGAGCATCTACAGTTTGAACCATCCCTGACAGTCCCAACAAATGCTGACATAGATAAGTCCAGAATTTAAAGACTTAATTAGACTCAAATTGCAAGAAAAAGAAACTCTATTACTGTCAACACATGGGAAATTTTCTGCATGAGGAAACATCACAACCTGGAGTTCCTACTGATACATATATGGTGCAATTTATGTGCAAATCAAACCACTGCATGGTTGTTTTTGCAGGAACTGCTTCATTATTTTATGCTGTTTGTTTTAAAAGAATTAGGCTTTGGATACAGGGGAAATACTAGCCCTAACAGCACAAACATAACTCCAATAACCCTTGGAAATGATGCCAAGAATGGAAAAATAGCAGGAACTCTTCCAGCCTCATGACCTCCTGTTTGTCTTGATTATAATCTGGTGTAAATGGTTGGTAAATTCATCCATTTCATGGCTGTTTTTGTTAATACAAATGCATGTTTGCAGAAACTCCAGTCACACTACTGAACATCTACAGTTTGAACCATTACTGACAGTCCCAATAAATGCTGACAAAGAGAAGTCCAGGATTTAAAGACTTAATTAGACTTAAATTGCAAAAACAAGAAACTCTTTTATTCACCAAATGGGAAACTTTATGTCTGAGGCGACATCACAACCTGGAGATCCTTTTGATGAATATATGGTGCAATTTATGTGCAAATCAAATCATTGCATGATTGTTTTTGCAAGGAACTGCTTCATTATTTTATGCTGTTTGTTATAAAAGAATTAGGCTTTGGATAAAGGGGAAATACTAGCCCTAACAGCACGAACAGAACTCCAATAACACTTTGAAATGATGGCAAGAAAGGCAAAATAACAGAAATGTTCCAGCCTCATGACCTCCTGTTTGTCTCGATTATAATCTGGTGTAAATGGTTGGTAAATTCATCCATTTCATGGCTGTTTTTGTGAATACAAATGCATGTTTGCAGAAACTCCACAGTCACACTACTGAACATCTACAGTTTGAACCATTCCTGGCAGTCCCAATAAATGCTGACATAGAGAAGTCTAGGATTTAACGAGTTAGACTTATATGGCATAACATAAACTCTATTATTGTCGACAAATCAGCAAAATCATTTGAAATTTCCTGCATGATGAAACAACACAACCTGGAGTTCCTCCTGATAAATAAATGGTGTAAGTTACGTGCAAATCAAACCATTGTATGATTGTTTTTGCAGGAACTGCTACAATTCAATGCTATGATTAAGAGAGGAACAGGCCTGATACATTAAATGGAGAAATCTGGCACTTGTGGCAAAGTATTAACTCCAAAAACAATAGGCTTTACTTGCAAAAAAGACTCCATCAAGACATATTCCCTCCATGCTGGAACACGACCTACTGTTACGGACTAACTAGTGTTTTTGCTGAATTATGCTGGATTCTTCATGAATATTAGCAGTAATTGATTGGTGAACTGATCCCTTCAAGGGCTGTTTTTGTTAATACAAATGCACGTTTGCTGAAGGCTCCAGAATAGTCATACTACTGAGAAACTAGAGTTTGAACCATATATTACAGTCCCAATAAAAGTTTACATGGAAAAATCCAGAATTTAAAGAATGAATTAGACTTGGGATGCCGAAAACAACTCTATTGTTGTCAACAAATGGGACATTTTCTGCATGAGGAAACATCACAACATGGAGATCCTCCTGATACATATATGATGCAATTTATGTGCAAATCAAATCATTGCATGATTGTTTTTTCAGGATCTGATGCATTATTTTATGCTGTTGTTCTAAATTAATCAAGCTTTGGATAAAGGGGAAATACTGGCACTAACAGCAAAGACAGAATTCCAGTAACACTTGGAAATGATGGCAAGAATGGCAAAATAATGGAAAATATTCCAGCCTCATGACCTCCTGTGTTTCTTGGTTAGAATTAGCTGTAAATGGTTGGTAAATTGAGCCATAAATTGATTTAATTTCTGTTTTTGTTAATACAAATGCATGTTTGCTGAAGGCTCCACTGTCATACTACTGAGCATCTACAATTTGAACCATCCCTGACAGTCCCAACAAATGCTGACATAGATAAGTCCAGAATTTAAAGACTTAATTAGACTCAAATTGCAAGAAAAAGAAACTCTATTATTGTCAACACATGCGAAATTTTCTGCATGAGGAAACATCACAACCTGGAGTTCCTTCTAAAACATATATGGTGCAATTTATGCGCAAATCAAACCACTGCATGATTGTTTTTGCATGATCTGATGCATTATTTTATGCTGTTGTTCTACATGAATAAGGCGTTGGATAAAGGGGAAATACTGGCACTAACAGCAAAGACAGAACTCCAATAACACTTGGAAATGAAGGCAAGAATGGCAAAATAATGGGAAATCTTCCATCCTCATGACCTCCTGCTGTCTTGGTTAATATCAGGTGTAATGGTTTGCACATCTGCACACTGCAGGGCTGTTTTGCTGAAGCCTCTGCATGTGTGCCCTGAGCTCCACAGTCATATTTGAGAGCATCTACAGAAGAAGCACACCTCCATCCTCCAGTATGGCTGCACAAGCATTGACAAAACATTAACGGATTGAGCAGATAAAGGGCCCAAACATCACGGGTGTGTTGTTGTGCTTACCTGGGCTCGGGCAGGATGATCTTCTTACTCGCCCTGGCTGCTGGAGTAGATTTGCTCTTCTCCATCGCCATCAAGTAACTGACATCGGCGAGCACTGCTTCGAGGTCCGCCATCTTTCGACCCTGGGACGACCAAATCAGTCAGAAAACCGGGCTGGGGATGGGTTCTGGTTCGGGGGGGGATTATACAAAACAATGTCCTGCACAGGATGAGGTGCGTGACAGGGGGGCCAGCTGATCGGACCATGGACTGGAAAAGCTGGTGTCGTCGTCTCCTGCTCCTCTTGAACGCCTCAAACTGCCATGATTGAGAGAGAAAAGGGGAAATTCACATTTGGGTGACAGGTTGCTGCAGAAATAACACAGTCACCATGCAGGGCCGCTGGATGTCCCTCGTTGTAATCCCATTTAGTGCAGAATCGCAGGTCTCTCCATGCAGGCAGGGCGTATTGAGAGGAAAATACTGCAAGAAAACCAGGCCAGAATGAAGCTTCCTCGCCTTAAAGTGGAGTGATATGTCTCACAGAGATGGACCAGATGCTGATTCTGGAGACAGCTGTCAGATCCTGCAGGTCTCTGAGGGGAAATCCGTCCAAATGGCTGGTCTTTCTCCACTGCTGCATGTGTTTGAGTCTTTACAATGTAAACACTGCTGCGCTGGAAGGAGAAATGCTCTATTTTAGGAGGCTGCAAACCTGCTTTGGAGCAATAAAACCAGACACGTGTTGCAGCTGGAAAACAGGGATATTGAGGAGAAGGGAGGCTGAAATGTGCACCACACGGATGCCAATGTTTCCTCGTTGATTTGAGCTAATTGCAGCAGAAATGCAAAGCCCCTTTGGCACACATAAAGCCTCCACAGCTCTTCTTCTTGTTTATGTTGCCCTCCTCCTCCTCCTCTCACTGCTGCTGGCTTCCTGTAAGGCTGAAATGTTCCCTAACGGCTCATCAATCACCACAAACATCAAGTTTAACACCTTAAGAGGTTTAAGCACCGACAGAGAGGGCGTGAGGGGCTAATCTCAAACCGAATCCGAACCGTCGAGGAGCTAACTGGCTTTAGCTGCGATATCGAGATCTGCTAGTTAGCCGCCACGCTAGCTAGCAAAATGAAAGCAGCTAGCCTCCGTGGGCTAACTATCGAGGGAGGTGTGGGGTGGTTTACCAGCCCGGACATCTAGTTTGGGAGCCTCCAGTCCTCACAGTGTGTAGAAATGCCCCCGTCGACAGGAGTAAACAGGCTAACAGGAACACTGGCTCGATTTCAAACACTTATTACGAGCTAACGGCTCGGGTTGCTCGTGTTGGGGAAGTCCTCCGCCGCTTCCGAGAAGTCCTCCGCGGGTCCAAGATGGCTTCAAAAATAAAGAGGAACCCGCAAGAAATAATCCATAGCTTCTTGTCGAGTTACCCCGAGCGATAGGGGGGACACTCCTCGCCTGTTGACCCAGCACAGAGCGACTGACTGTGGGCTGATGGTGACGCTGATGGTGGTGGTGGAGGATAGTGATGGGCTGTTCGGTTCTTTTTTGGGACTCGAGGCATTCGGCTCGGATCCGCAATGAGGGTCGACTCTTCGGGTCTCAAAGAGCTGTGTAGCACAAAACCTTTTTTGTAACTCTGCCAAATTTAGGGTGAATTTCTATTCTACCTCTTAGCCCAGGGATGTCCAAACTTTTTTCAAAGAGGGCCACATCCACAAGTATTCAGGAAGATGAGGCCACAATTACATGCCTACCTTTAATGTATGTAGGTTTATGAAACCAATTCAATTATACTTTATAAATAAATGTTCTTAACTAATAAAAAAAAATCGCCTACAGTAAAGCTATCCCTTAATGGCTTGACATGACAATTAGTCATCTTTTTGGGATTTGGAAGGACAATCGTATTTTGGTTGGCCCTGGATACACCAAATCTACCCTTGGCAAGGATGATAGCGACTCTGCAGCTAAAAGGGAGTAAGCTAATGGCTAATCTACGCATTCAGACACAATTCAGGGGAAAAATGCATGAAGTGCATGTCTTTAGGACTTTTAGTGCTTGAAGATGATTAGCTAATTCTTGTGAATCATAACTTGACATGAAGTTGATAGAGAAGCAAATAAGTGTGTCCCAGCTGCGGGCCAAGGTAAGGTGGTCTGAGGCCCGCAGTTGGCCCCTGGGCCACAGCTTGGACACCCCTGCCTTAGCCCTTCCCCTTCCTCTGACGCCTTACCCTACCCTTTCCCCTTAGCCCCCTGTTTTGAGGTCCAAGGGGAAGAAGTGAAAACGCGCTACTGAAACGAGACGCCTCTCGATTCCCGCTTCGTCATCACCCAGAGCCGCTCGCTAGCTGTGACGTAAGCAGATGCGACAATAACCGTAGTCATAGCTGCAAAAGCTAGCTCGGTATAACGAGAAATTTTTAAAATACAGCCAACAGTTCAAAACATGATAAATATTTACTTGATGATTTAATAATTACTTATAATTCCTTCGGTCTCCGCTCTGCCTTCGTGTCAACGGGTGCGGTGTATTATGGGAAATTCTCATACCTCTTCCTTTTAAGTGAGGTCCGGTCTGTCTTCGTTTCGAGGGCTGTGTAGCCCTTCGTCTTAGCCCTACGGAGAATTGGGACACCCCTTCACTTGACGTGAACATAGCCATATACACACTAAACATAAAAGGTCATAAATGGGCAATGACACTCTTATTTTGCGACTTCACACCACCACTTAACCCAAACATATAAATTAAATTAAATTAAATATAAAACCCCAAAATGGAAAATAGAATGTAAAACCCTGACGCATAAAATATGAAATAGGAAATATAAACTACACATATACGATAAAAGTAGGACAGTTCAAATGTGCAGTTTAGATTTTTACAAATGTATCAACATCAAAAATCAAAAGAGCTTTGCTGACAGCAATGCTGTGACAGCATTTCTCAGGACTTTTCACTTAATATTATCTTGTACATTTTCTATTTCACCTCTAATTTTTATTTGAAACTTTACTTCCAATTTTTTCTATTTCCTGTGTTTGTATACTTGTTCGTATATGTATAAAAGCTCTTGTCTGTATCTAGTCAGTACTTAGAGAGTAAACTGTACTGGTGTCAAATCTAACATAACTGGCCAGTAAAGTAGATTCTGATTCTAATTCTGACAACCTGGACTATCAGGTTATTTATGCTGTAATGATATTGAATTAATGTCTCAAATGTTGTCTGGCAGAGATAAACCTAAGTTAAAAACAGAATTTAATTTAATGTTTCCTTGACAGTTGTATTTGTTAGTATGATGGGGTCTGTAATGCTTGTATTTGTTTGTTTTTGATGCCATATGATTATCTCTATAAATCATAAAAGCAAAATGAAGGCATTGTTTCAAAAAACAGAATTCAAGTCTCACATAATTTCACCTAAATCACACACAGATCAATGATGAACAAACATTTTCACATCTGAGTAAAGTTCACTCAAGCCCCAGTTATTAGGAGAAAAAATTAAAGGCATGTTTTTGTGCCATTCTTGGATGCAACTTCCTTGACAAACAATCATGGATGACCTGCTGCTGTTGACCTGCTCAACTCCATGCTTTTTAACAGTAAAAAGCAGTCTGAATTGCTTCAGATGAATTAGGCATCATATTCCAATCAAAGCAGCACACATGCATGCAGGGATTTTTCTCACGTATTGTGTCACAGTGTGGAGCCAAGCCTCATCAACCATAATTAAAGATGTTGCATCTCTGTATAACCAAGACTTAAAAATAAAAAAACCCAGGAGATGGCACCACTATCTCATACTAAAGCAGAATCATCTGCTCAGATTGATGATTTCTTTAAAATTCTCATGCCTGAAACTGGTTTTTAAATGTCTTCAAAACTTAGCATGAGAGATTTTTATGCAGTGAAATGGTGGCAGGAACACCAGAGGAAAACATCTATAAAAGGCTCTCACACGTGGAACACACTGCAGACAGAAAAAAAAAAAAAAAGAATGAAAATTATAAAAACTTTTCACAAAAGTGTCAAAGGGTGGATGGAGAAAAATAAGAAATGTGAGCATTTTGAACTATTTTGTGTTTGATGTAATTTTCTGTAACTCTGATTTAAATATATTCTTATATACTTTTTAAACATTTGTGATTTTAAGTGGTATAAATATTTGAGGACAACATTGAAATTATCTTTATTTTACTTGTTTATTTTTATTAATATACCTGTTTTCTTCTTTCATTGCCTTGTTTATAATGCAAGTATGTCAGTTAAAACTGTATTAAAGCTATGTTAGAATCACGTTTAATAAAAATTTAATTACAAAAAAATATATACTGTAATATTTTATGCAGATCAGCAAATGTCGAGGCCAGAGAGCAAAGAGGAGCTGTAGTTAGCCCGCTTTGGCTGTCCAAAAACAATGGCCTCAGTTTTATTTCATTTAAAATAGTTATTTTACAACACAAATGATCATCAAATATAATTTATACACACTTGCCACAGCCATTAGGACCAACTTGATCAGGACTTTCTCAAACAAGATGTTATATGTTGGATATATTATAGTTTCGTCTAATTCAAACCGCCATGTTGTAGTCCCGGAGCTTAATAATAGCTTTTTATGATCACAGATTATATTTAAACTTAAACCACGTGGACAGCAGGTTTGTTTGTGAATATTATCACAAACTGTGCATGTTTCACAATTTTTTGTTTTTATCAGCAATGGTCCAAGAGCACAGTTAAAAAACCCACAGGCTTTTAGTCAAGGGAACCAGAGCAATGTTAACTTCCGAGTCGGTCTACAAAAACATATCATCCCTGCACTCCACCATCTAACTTTTTTATGTCATGTGAGCTTTGAAGGCCAGATATATAATTTAAAAGTTGACTCTTCTCATGTTGTATGAAAGAGTTGGTTGCTTAAGCAGATTCGTTCTTGAACAACCCATTATCAGTGGAGGAGGGGTGAGAGAGCTTGGAGATGTAAATTAGCTGGCCAGCAGTTAATTTGCCTGTTAATGCCAGCAGTTACCTACATTATCCAGTCAGAGCATTATCATTTAACCACATTTTAAGGACAAAACTTAGGCAAAACAGTACTAACAGATTTCTGTAATCTATTCCTCACACTTGCAGTTGATGAACCGAGGTTGAACTTTCTGCATTTCTTAAATTTGCAATGTTTTATGTACCAGAGAAGCATTTAGGCAAAAAACTGCTTCACATGGAAGCTAAATTTCCACGTTCATATGTGCGAACAGGCTATTTTTAGCCGACTCGTTCGCGCACAACCCATCAGTCGCTTGCTCTCCGATCGTACTTGGCTTGTTGGAGGAACTTCAGGGGCTCCTAAAATAGTCGGAGCTGGCACTTTTATATATCAATTCGGTGTGCTCACAAGCTTAAGTTCAATACATGTGTGCTGTAAAATAACAATTTATCGGTATAAATGCTTACAACTTAAAATGTATACATTAAATTAAAATTAATCATATGTTAAGGTCGAGTAATAAAACTTTAACTCACAAATAAAAGCAACTTGTGGTCATTTTTCGCTTCCATTTCGAAATATTCACTGTGTGTTCACCTAATATTACCTAATATATTCCAGGTCGCCTTCTAAAATACAAACCATAATCTGAGAGGGTTTGTCTGACTCGTTTGAGCTAATTCTTTAAAATGGATTTTAATTTGTCCGATTACTCCGACAGCACTTGAACGTAAAGCAGCTTCTGTGCCTGCTTCCTTCCGACCGTTGGTCCGGGGATTCCGTCCACTCTTTTCGGTAAAGTTTTTCGTCTCTTCGCTCAAATTTTGAACATTTTCTGTCAGAAATCCTCGTTAAATGTTTTAATTTCCCCAAAGTTTCTCTTAAACATTGTCTCTGCTTGTTTGTAGACCAACTTCCTCTCACTGCGGCGGGAAGACGCTAGTAAAACCCGGCGAGGATGGCTGCCGGTTGGAGCTGGACTAAAATGGAGGATGGGGTTCGTGTATTTGACTATTTTACAGGGATTCTTTTCACCAAAATAACAATTAATTCGCCTTTCTACCTTCCTTTGAAGCCTCAGTCGAGCTAGTGTTCAACAGTTACCATTACAGCTTCATACACCGACACCCCCCCTCATGCAGATGTGGTCGATTTTGTCAGTTGATGATTTACGACGTAAACTGAGAAAAGCATCGACCAGTCAAGAAAATTCCCACGGGGCTGAAGAAAGGGAGGATGTACTTGGCCCTATTTTTAATTAAATGAGAGAAAGCCTCCCCTCAGACCATTAGCACACATTAAAACACCGCAGTCTTTCGGTGTCAGCATTAAACGTGTTGTTTTTCCCATTGAATGCTCAGTCACGAAGCAGCAACAGCATGACAGTAAATATAACACAGCAGAGTAAATGGGTTTCTGTACAATGCACCAGTGTATTGAAGTGTTCAAGTGGAAACACAGTGCCGTTTCCTGGTTAAGAGTGGTAATGCTCCACATATACTGCAGCGGGAGAGACAGGCTGGTCTCCTGAAGGCATTATTACCTGTGTAACACTAGGGCTGTGCCATTAGAAAAGGTGAGTGGCACTTATATTATTAGAAATCTGTTTGATTCCAAGGCAACAAAAATTGGAGGGATGCACAATGTTGTAGATACAATATCAGTTTCAGCAGATATTGACTTAGGTGGTGTTTACGCGACTCCGTTTTTGGCCGAATCCAAAGAGTTTTCATTGCATTTTAGCTTCCCGTTTACATGCAAACGGTGCCTGGAGCGCCTGAATCCGCAAACTTTTGAAACCAGGGTCCAAGGTGGAGAGTTCTCAAAACGCTCCACCACCCGGTCTCATTTAAACACGATTGAGCGTTTCAGGGGGAAACGCTGACGTCACCGCATGCGCAGTACTCTTTCACGTGAAGGCTGCGTGGGCATACCAGGAAAAACAACAGCTTCGGCCATCTCCAGACTAACATGTGTGCTGCTTCCCGTGCTCGGTTTGTTATCCAGACAAAACTATGCAGACAGATTTGTTGTCCAGACAAGAGACTCCTGCGTCTCCGTGTGTCCACTCGCCATTGTTGTTTGTGGAAAATGTTTCCTCTTCATAAGTGTGTTGTAACTGCGCTATTTCTCTGCAAGCCTACATCGCCAGCTACTGGACTGGCATGCACGCTACAGCGTTTTCAGTCGTTCTAGAGCAGGGGTCTCAGACTCAAATTACCGGGGGGCCACTGGAGCTAGAGTCTGGGTGAGGCTGGGCCGCATAAAGTATTCCACAAAAAAGGGTCCCAAGGAAAAAAAAAAAAAAAAAACAGAAAAAATGATCCAATCTTCCCACTTGTTATTAACTCTTTCCTTGCCAGCATTTTTCAAAAAAGTTGCCAGACAGCACCAGCCTTTATGCTGAAATTTTAATGGATTTTACCTGCCTACATTTTTTTCTGTTTTGTTTACAACCCAGCCCACCCCTATCAGCCAGTGTTTAGCGAGCTTTCTAAGCAAAGTTGCTGAAATTAGAAAGAGGAAAATGCATCACATTTGCCTGAGAGAGAACAGTTTCAGTTACAGTAAGTCTTAGAACTAAACAAAATGTAGACACGCAACAGTCTCCAGCCCCGACAACTCCTGTGTGTGATCAGGGAGGAAAAAATGAAACATCACGTGACTCCTATCGTATACCTGACTGGAGAAAACTGTGGTGTTAAAACTCTTCTAGTGTTACAACCATCCCCGGTCTCCCCTAAATCAATATAAATAAATCAGTAGTGGGCCTATAGTAATTTGAATTACTAGTGTTTGATTCTTTTCTTCCATAAAAACTTGAGGGAAACACTTTTTATCTTTTTAGCTGTGGACAGAGTCAGACCTGTCCACACAGACCTGAAGGTGTGTGCGCGTCAGGACGCACGGCTGTGCTGTTATGGAGCGCACCGCGGTGTCTGCTTGTTCGTTTATGAATCATACTGAACTCCGTTAGCTGTCCCGTCCGTCTCTGTCTGTTTTATCACAGCCATGTTTAACTTTTCTCATGTTTTGGGAGCTCAGAGGGGCGCAATATGTGCGCTTACTCCGCAGCTGGATGTTTACCTGTCGTCCTGATCAGACGGGAGAGACGAGCGGTTTACGTCGTGTTATCAATACATGTCTGAATATACAGTGTAGCTGTCCATTTCATAAACTTATATTTACACATTTAATTTAATCCACATAGAAATTGAGATCTTACCACTGGGCTTATCCTCGCAGGTTGTCATCTCCCAGATGGACACAGAAAGGCTTTTCAGTAAATCCACAGTTATTTAGATAATATTATGATAAACCATCCTCCCGATGAGCAAACAAGGGACCAAACCGTCACAAATTAAATCTTTAAATGAGCTGGATCGTCCGTTTAGGTTTGATTTTTGCGCAGCGTCAGCACTTTTTTCTCTCTTTCATCTCAACGTGCACCTCGGCTCTGTGGTTCCCTCAGTGAGATGTCTGTTTGTTTATGGTCACAGGAGAACAGAACTTCTACATGTAAGACTGCCAACTGCCAGAGTTCAATAAAAACTCGGAATGACAGAAAAATAGTCAGTGGCGGGGAAGCTTTCTGTCCGAGAAGACGAAATTACTCCTGCAGGAATGGGTTCTTCAGAACGTGAATGGCAAACGCCTTTTTTTATTGAAAAGGTGGAAGACCCCTGCCATAAGTGATGAAAAGAGTATAAAAGTCCACAGAAAGCATGGCATTCACAACGACTCAGCAAAAATGTGCGTTTGAGAAACATGCAGGGGCCGCACTAACGCAAAAGTTTGATGTCAAGTAGGGGGCCGCAAAATATTGTCCTGCGGGCCGCAATTGGCCCGTGGGCCGCAAGTTTGAGACCCCTGTTCTAGAGTCTCTGTCTGAACGCAGATCGTTTTTGAAGACGCAAAGGAAAAACCTTTGCGTTTCTGGTGGAAACGGAGTCGTGTAAACAGCCTCTTAGAAAGTTGATTATCGGATCAGCCTTTATTAAAATGTAGATATTTACACTTTATATCGGCCTTGCCATATCAGTCAATCAATCAATCTTTATTTGATTAGCTCTGGTTCATAACCAGAGTTCCCTAGCCTTGCAGAGCAGACGGACCTGCCTGATTCTGAAATCCTGCATACTTGTCTTGCCAGCCTACATTGTCCAACGAGTTCACTCGGCTAAATGCTTAACAGTCCAATCAGAGAAGAGAGGTGAGAGCTGCGGACGACAACAGGAAGTGACTGCATGTTTGAAAACAATGGCGGCTTCTGAAGCGGTCTCAATAACTGCTGTTTTTTTTTTTTTTTTTAATCAGAAATGGACTCAATTTTTTCTTTAAAAGAGGAGCAAAGAACGTCACTTGAAGCCTAGTGGTTAGTCTGTGGTCGTCACGGTTACTCAGTGATACTCGGTGAAATATGCTCTCCTCAGAAGTATACCGGGAAAACTTGGTAGGGATTGTCTTTGACGAGGTTCATGTCACATATAAGTGGTAAATGATACATCTGTGTGGCATAATTTAATGTAAGATGATAGTCTAAGGTAGTTTAAACAGCTAACAGCTAACTGTTGTTACGAATGCAACGTCATATGTAGCAGCGTTGCTTGATATGATTGGTCTGTGATGAGTGTGAGGAGCCGAATGATCGTCCAATCAGAAGCTGCTGTTGTTTTTGAAGGTTCTGCCCAGATGGATACGTGAAATATTTCTGTGGAGGATATATGGAACTGTCCATCTGGTGTGTCAGGTTAAGGGTTCCCACATGTCCTGGAAAATCTGGAAAACCTGAAACATGAGGAAAAAAGTCAAATGTCCTGGAAAAGCTGGTACTGTCCTGGAAAATTATTTGGCTTCCTTTTACTTTGTTAGTGAACAAAAATCAAACATAGGAAATGAAATAAAAATGTACTTGGTAACTAATGCACACTGAGCCATAAAATATGAGTAGATAAAATAATGCAAGTAAAGGTATAAAATATAAAAACTCAAAACAATTGTGACAAAAAGAAATAATAAAAAATGGCCAAATAAAATTTAGACTACTTAAACAGTAAATCAACAAAATATATTTATAATAAAGCAGAGTAAATAAAGATAAAAAATAAGTATAAACCATAAATTTATAATAGTAAGACACTACATAAAAGCTAGACTAAAAAGATAGCTAGCAGACAACGATTATGCCCAAAAGTCAGAAATAAATTCATTTTAAGTTGGGGGGTGAGGGTGAAAAGTCCTGGAAAATGATTTCTAGAAAAGAGTGGGCACCCTGATAACAAGTGTTATCTGAAAACACTTTACAGTAGAGCAGGCTGAAGCCACACTCTTGGTTTTATAGATACACATATATTCATATATACAGTCAAAATTAACTCATACAGACATCTGTTTGAGTCCATGGCAACGAAAATAGTAGGGATGCACCTCATTATAGGTACAATATCAGTTTCAGCAGGCCTAAAAAGTTGATTATTGTATCGGCCTGTGCTGAAATTTTGCAGATATTTGCAGCTGATATATTGGCCATGCCATATATATTATATATATCTCGGCAATAATAAAGATAAGATAAGATAAGATAGAACTTTATTTATCTCCTGGGAGGACTCCTTCAGGGAAATTAAGATTCCAGCAGCATTGTACAGTACACAAGTTTAAAAGAACACAGGGTATCAAAAAGTAAAAAAACAATCAGCAGATAATATATATACATGCATTAATAATGGTGATGGCCTGAGGGACAAAGGAGTTTCTCAGTCTGCTTGTCCTGCACTTGGGAAGGAGTGGTCTTGGGCTGAATAATAATAATATAATATTGCCAAGGTCCACAAATGTTCCATGTTGCTTCACCTCATCATTTCATTTTTTTTTTCATTTATTTTGAATATGAAGGTAAAATAAAATCACTGTCAAAGACAGAAGCAGAAGAAAAAAAACAAGACAGTATCTAGTCAACATATTTTAAAGGAGTAGGAGGAAGTAAAAAAACACCTTGATTCCCCTTTTCCTAACAAATATTTACAAACCAATGCAGATGTTATGCACATACTGTACATGCACATAACCATAAACAGCTGTGTCCATGCACACTAATTTCTTGCTTGGATATTGCAAACACAATATTTCCACCAAAACAGTATCTATAATTTGACATACATAAAGATAATTACATAATTATCTTAGATAATTACATTGTTCATGTTAATAGTGCGTGAATTCCTTGGCCTTATTTATAGTCTCACCTTTCCTTAATTTACTTCTTTTTTCATAAAGAAGTTGATTTTGCTTAAAGATTCTGCATGTTGCAACCTGCCTACTTAATTTTTCATTTCATTTAATTTAAATTTCATGACCTTATCTTTTTAAAGTCTTTATTTGATATTTCCTACTGCTATACTGTGTATAAGAGCAACTGAATTTCCCCTTGGGGATTAATGAAGTATTTGTGATTCTGATTCTGATATATTTTCATATTTAATATATTCACTAGAAAAGAGCTATACAGAATTCTGATACCGTCATAT
Organism: Cetoscarus ocellatus; assembly: GCA_037902135.1. Classification (NCBI taxonomy): domain Eukaryota; kingdom Metazoa; phylum Chordata; class Actinopteri; order Labriformes; family Labridae; genus Cetoscarus; species Cetoscarus ocellatus. The sequence continues at coordinate 219,586 of JBAMNC010001705.1, read as the reverse complement.
AGCAATAACCATATCATATTATCACACCACTTAATTCTTCTCATTATAGTATCATCATTATCACTGCGTGGGTACATTTTAAAAGCATGATGTTCATTTTTTAATTTTGAAATGTTATTTTTCTTGTTTTACACCTGTTCCCCACACAAAGACACTCATATGAAAGCAACAAGTCAATTTTCAGCAATAATTTGTTTGGAACTATATTGGGTATTATCAAAAAAATCTGATAGATTAATACTTTATTCATCTCCTTTGGTGGGATATCCAGTAGCAGTGGCAGAGGTAATAAACAGTCCAGGTCATGATCTTCTGCCCTTGTTCAGGATCTCCTGAACCTCTCAGTCCTGCAGTGAGATGAGTGTCCCACTGCTGCTGCTTCTCTGTCCCTCCAGGATGTTGTGGAGGGGATGGTCACTGCTGTCCAGAATGGTCTGCACCACCACTGACTGATCGAACACATGTAATATTGTGCGGTGCATCCCGAAAAATAGCAATCTAAACACTCCAAAAATTTTATTTATTATTTTCAAAGTACAGTAATTGCAGTAAATCTCTTTCATTGGGGCCAAATTGCATAATTACAACATGAATTGGCAAAAGAAGAGGGTTTTTGTTTCACATGGGGATGCATGATATTGGATTTTTGCTGATATCCGATATGTCCATACTTCCAAACTCATTATTGCAGATAATGAAATTTTTTGTCAAAAGCACAAAGCCTCCACTTCACTTAAAGTGATCTGTTCCTTTAAAGTAATGGTCTGTTTGTGTTAGAAGCAGATGGGAAGCAAGAAAAAACAATTGTTTTTTTAATAAATTAAAAGTTTGATTAAGATGAGTGGACATTCAGTGCTGATGAGATAAACCATTATGGTTCATTTGCTAACATTACAGGTAATACATGGGTTAAATAAAACCGATATGTATGGCTAAAAATATCAGCTGGAAAGATCTGCAAAAATGTTCACTTCTGATGCTGATAGTCACCTTTTTAGGCTATTATCTGCTGATACCAATGTTGGCCTGATAATACAGTGCATCCCTAGTTTCATATTTTCCAGTCAGATGGTGTTTCTGTTCTTTTGATATTGATATTGATATTACCAAATTATAGAAGAAGTGGCTCCCATTTTGGATTATAATAATACAACAAAACTGGTGTTTATGAGCTATATTTATGTTTCTGTAGGAACACAGAGATATTTTGAGCAACAGCAAAGCGAATTGTGACAATGAAACACAAAATGAAGATATGCATGCATCGAAATTCAGCCAAAATATATGAATTAAGTATTTTTGGTCCACTTCATTGATCCCTGTGTGACAATTTGTAAAATATATCAGAACAGAAACACTCTAAACTGCATTTTTTATTCATATATTTTCTCAAATAGTCATTAGATTTAAAAACAACTTACAAATTAATTTGTGTCAGCTTCTTATTTCTAGTCATGTAAGATATTGTTTGTAATATAAATGGGTGCTCCCTGCAAAACAACAGCTGTGGCCGAGGGATGAAGAATGTTACCAGGGCAATATAAGTGATGGCAGATGACTGTCTAAGAACTTTGTTATTGGTTTTGGCAGATGTGATAATTGTTGACAGTATTTTCAGCCTAGTTTCCTGCCAGGCATTAGGGCTGGGCGATGTGGCCTAAAAATAAAATCCTCAAAAACTCGATTTTTGACACAAAAACTGCATAAAAAAAGTTTTGCCTCAATGTTATCAAAATACGTCCCAAAACTAAATTGAATTTACCTCTTATATTACAGTGCATGCTGTAATTTTGTCATTAAATGTTAGTTTTGTTGTTTGGACACAGGCAGACTTGTTTACTTTAACACAGAAAACAGCACTATTTTAACAATAAAACTAAAGTAGGCAAACACAAACCTTAAAATGTGCTCTTGCAAATCCTTGACAGGGCCGACCATTATTTAAGCTATGAAAATTTACAGTATTTAAATTTTCAAACAGCACCACAGCTCGCAAGTGGTGTTAGATTAAGTCAAGGAAGAAATATTGATTTTTAAATTTTAAATCTTCTGCAAAAAATAATTTGAATTAATCAATTTAATCGATGTATCGCCCAGCCCTGCCGTACATACTGGCCGTAGATATTCAACATATTGGCTGTAATATTGGTATCATGGTTTACCTCATCATCACTGAATGTCCACTTTCATAGATAAGAAGTGTTTTTTTAGACATAGTCTGTTGTTGTTGCTTCACATCCATTTCTAACACAAACAGACTGTCCCCATGCAAGGAGCAGGTCAGTTTTAATAAAATGGAGACTTCTAAAGGTGACAAAAGGTATCAGTATCAGGAATGATTAGTTCAGAAATAATATGTTGGGTATCAGTGAAAATCCATTATCTTCCATCCCTGCTGTGGATGAAGTAGGGCTGAACAATTTTAGGAAAATATCTAATCACAATTTTTCTGGCAGATATTGCGATTTCAATTGGATTCACGATTTTCTTCAAATCAAGCTTCAGTGCAATATTCACTATGTTTACAGTACAGACAACAGTGAGGAAATCAGTAATCAGAAGCACATAACACAGTATTCATCATCTAATATTGATGATAAATAATCTGTTTTCATTATTTAAGGGATACTCCAACTTCTCCTCCTAAACAGAGGCTTTGTGTTGTTGACCTGCTTACCAGCACTTCTGTAAATGCAAATTGCTGCAAATTTGTAAAATAGTTGACACAACAGATCCTGGGTCAGTCAGGAGAGCTGCAAAAAACTGCAGCTTTGGCGATCACATGATTGTGTTGTCTGAAATTGTGATTTTGATCCGAAAATGATAAATCTTTCAGCCCTAGGATAAAGAAACTGTTTGCACATTTCTTGGATTCTGCCAGTATCATGGTGAAATATCCAGTATGTGTGGTTGTTGTATATGTTATAAATATGTTTAGCAATGATAAACATATCATCATGCAGATTATATTGTGCACTCCAGCTCGTTTGTTGTTAACCCAAACTGCTAGGCCTTGCTTCATAAACCAACTCTAACCGCTCAGTTTCACTTATTTTCCATTTCAACTTTTATTACCAACATATTGACACCAAAAAAGGGAAGTTTGGATACAGAGAAAAGTCAGATTGGTGTGTACATGAGACTTTTCATCTCTTAGTGAAGCAGAAACGTCTGTGGAAGTCCGTAAGGTTTAAAAGAAAAACAGTTTATTCAGCACTGGGAGGCAGAAAAAGGGAAACATGGTAGTAAAGAGGAGGGGGGTGTCCGTTACTGCTGAATACGGCGGATGGACTGGATCTGAGGGGTCTGGCAATGAGAGCCAAACTCCTTGAAGTGTTTGAACTCCCCACAGTGACGATCACACTCCATGATATACTGGTAACCACGGTAACCAGGGAACTGGTAGCACACAAATCTGTTGAGAAATCGCGGAGGGGGAAGTGGTGATTAGATGTTGCAAAGGATTGTGAAACTCGCACCAAAGATTATTTTTGAGCTTCTGGGAAAGCGCAATAACGATGTGGACACTTACGCTCCAGACTGAACCTTAAGAGATCCCACTTCATTGTTGCACCAGCCCATGGCCTGGAGGGAGGGATAGTCGTCGCTGAGCTCACCCTTACGGCCCAGGAAGTTCTCACGCTCGAAGATAGTCATACGACACTCTCTGTGGTTCTGCAGAAAACACACATGATGCATTTAAGTGGTTCGTCTGGTCAGCGGAAACCATGCACACAATTACGGAGAGGAAGAAACTGGAGGTTGAGGACGTACAGCGCAGGCGATAGGTCTGAAGGAGGTCAGCCTCTCGATGTGGTAGGCGTTGCTGCCTCCGAAAGCGTCGCTCTGGGGGTACTCTCCCCTCTCCAGGACCAGCTGCTGCCCCTGGTACGAGGCATGCTCATAACCCACCCAGCTGCAGGGAGACAAAAGGGGGAGATTCAGAGTCAAGAGTGAAAGCTTTACCCCTTTATTTTTGACAAATCAGTGGATTAAGGAGGAAAATCTGGGAGACAAAGAGGGGAATGACATGCAAACACAAGCTAAATCCAGTCATCTGCTTTGAGGGCTTTGTCGAGATGCATTTGAGTCCAAACTGCAGCAATGTGATTTTCCTTCTAAATTATGTTCACTACTTCTAACATATCTGTATCAGTTATCTGAGTTACTGATTTAGATATTTAGATTAGACAGAACTTCATTTATCCCTTGGGAAGACATCCTCAGGGAAATTAAGATTCCAGTAGCAGCATTTATAGCAGATAGAAAGATATATATAAAAAGAAAGGCATAAACAGGAGTATGCTTTTTGGATTTGGATGCATCTGGGAAAATTCTATCAAGTAGAAAAAAGTATGAAGCTGTGCTTTTCTTTATTCCCCCTGCCGAAAGGGTTATGTTTTTGTTCTGAATCCAGATGTGGAGCCGGGATTTTTTTAAATGATTTGATAACAGTGCAAGATAGGGCAGTTTTTACACATATCCACTAATAACTTTAAAAGTTATCAACAGATCTTGATGAAACTTTCAGGGAATGTTGGTCATGACACAAGAAAGAATTGATTTAATTTTGGTGGTGATCTGAATCTGGATGTGGATCCTGGAATATTTTTAAGGACTTGTTAGTTATACAAGATGGGGCAGTTTTTTTTTTCACATTTTGACAATAGCTGGCCCGACAGTGTTGGAGAAGCCTTGGCTAAGGTTTGTGCTTTAGCATCGCTTTAATAATTTATTTCTTTTTTTTTTTTTTTTTTTTTAATCATTGATGTGAAAAAAATTGAGAAGCATTTCTTTGCACAGTACTTTTCCTTGATCATTTCCTTCGACAAGTAGTTCATGTTTTGCTGGCATTTGTTAGTTTGTGAACAGAATGACTCAAAAAGTTATGAACAGATTTTAAAGACATTTCCAGGGAGTGTTGGTCATGGCACAAGGAAGAAGTGATTAGATTTTGATGGTGATTTGAATCCAGATGTTGATACTGGAATATTTTCAAGGATTTGTCAACAGTGCAAGAAAGGCCAGTTTTCCACATTTTCGACCATAGCTCACCCCACCATGTTTGAAAATCCTTGGCTGAGGTTTGGGCTCTCGCAGCTCTTCAATTTGATTTTTTTTTGTTTTTATTATTATCATTGATGTAAAAAGAGTTGAGTAGCATTCTGTGTAAAGTACTGCACTTTCTTTCCTTGAAGAAATGATATCTGTGTCAGTTTATGGTGCGATACAGCTTGGATGGGCTCAGCATCATGCTACGACATAGTTTATTCTAGCAAGATCAGCACAGAGAAAGTAACAGTTGTTCTAATTCAACTTCTTATTCTCTTTGTTTATGACTTTTGTTCTTTGAAAAAAAACAAGAGAAATGCTCTTTTTTCAGCGTATTTGGTAGAATAAATAAGGAATTTAGTATTTGTTAAACAGAAAATGTCTTTTCTGAGTGTGTTTGTGGAGTTTCTTTAGTAAAATCTAATTTATTTCCTATTTTTATCTTTTTTTGTTGGCAGCAGAGTTAATCTTTAGGAACCTTGAGAGGCAAGAGGGTAAAAAACAGATATTGTACAGGGATGGATGAAAATATCGGTACAATGTTGATATTGGACAAAAATTTTTATATCGGTATTGGCTGGTATTAAAGCTTTTGCAGATATTTCCAGTTAATGTATCGACCATAGATCATCACAATACATGAGGGTACATTTTAAAATTAAGAGATTTATTTTTTCAAGAGGTAAAAGTTATTTTTCTTGTTTTTAACTCTTCCTCACACAGACAGTCACACTGAAACAAACAAGTCCATTTTGTAAAGACTTTGTGCTCTCGAACAAAAGTACAAGTTTCTGTGATAAGTTCGGAAATATTGGCATGTCTGATCTATGCAAAAATCCAATGTTGTGCATCCCTTTTATAGTCTTTTGTGTTCCTCCCTTGTGTTTATGACAGAAGTAGGGTATTTTCACTGTTTTCTAAAATGACAAAAGTGCCTTATTATTTCAGTTTGGTAACACAAATAAAAAAAAGTTTATCTACAATTATTTCTCTTAGTTTTTTTTCTGTCCTTTGACTTTTTAGCCCAAAGGTATTACCAGGAACATTTTATTATGTAAAAATCTTAAATCTTAACACACGTTTTTGTTTCAAAGACATAAATGAAACAGGAAACTTGTTTTACTTCACCAAAATTATACTTATACAGTCTGAAATTATCAAGGGAAGTTTTGCAAAACAAATAAAAAAAGTTTGTCTTACAGAGAAGAGTTTGCCAGAATAATCTTGGTGGTTTTTTTTCTTTATTTTCATTTTGTTGTTGGTATTGAATAGTAGGATATAGTAATATCTACTTTGCTTTAACTCTGCTTTGTAAGGTGAATATAAATGCTTTAAAAGACAACTTGAATAACACATATTATTTTCATTATTATTGTGGTTAATACATGTGTTTTTATTGGTTTGTTTTTTAGCTTTTCCCCTTTTTTAATTCAATTTTACATTTTTATCAAAACATATTAAACTTTTAATATCAGAACATATTAAAGTAAAAATTATCCAGGGCAGATAAAATTAGTTTCTTGCATTTGTAATGCATTAGGTTTGAATCTGTATTTTTTTCTGTAAGTATTTTTTGGCAATTTAGTACAATAAAACCGGCCCTGATTGTGATCCAAGGCATAAATGACTCAGAGAATTATTCCTGCGCCTGCCCATATCTATTTATTTGCTTATTTATGAGCATACAAACAAGTTTTAGCAGCTTTTAAGCTGGCCAAACTCTTCTCTGCACCTGTTTTAGAGCATAAACTCTGAGTAGAAAGCTGCTGAAATCAGCCTCAGAAAACGGATCCTCTAACACTTTTTGCTCACTTGCCCCTCCTGTCCTGCATATTTGTCTGTTCACATCAAACTTTTCTGTATAAACTCACGCTCCGCTCTCCACCTTCAGAGAGCGCACTGTCTCGAAGCCGAACTCCATCACGTTTCCACACTCAGAGGTGAACTCATGACGGCGTCCCTGGAAGCACTCCTCATCGAAGACAATGATCTGGAGGGGAAATACAGACGGGATAAAAACACTAAGAACAGTGTTTTAGGTAAGAAATAACTCAGGCAGTTCAGTTTGAACACAACCTAACATGGAAAGCATTGTGAGAGGGTCATTGAGCTCTAATATCATCTGTAAACTACATCAAAATGTAGCTCTGGAGCATCATAACATGCTCTATATTTATTCTGCTCTCTGAAAGATGGCAACTCTGTGCGAGGTGTTGTCGATGATCTGTGCTCTTTTTTGCTTTTATCAAAATGTCAGAGTCATTTCAGCAGAGACGGGCGGTCACATCTCCCAGATAATAAACTTTTAGCTCTAAAGGTCCTCCGGTGAGCTGATACATGAATCTATGTTTCCGTCTGCAGACTCACCTTCCAGTGGCCGGAGAACTTGGTGCAATGGTGAGTCATCTTGTCTGGAAGGAGAGGAGCAGAAAATGTTTTTAAAAAAGGACTTTCCGTTGAAAAGAGATAGATGAGATGCAGATCGTTGAATTCAATAGTAAAATTTAATAGTAAATCAGCAAAAACTTGCAAAAAAAGTGACTTGAAATCCACAAATTGCCTATTTTAAAGTCTTAAATCATTGTCTAACTCAGGTGTTACCTAATGCAAATAACATGTCCCGTCAGAAAATAACAATGTGTTTACAGTTAAAGGTCTCAGAAAGATGGCTGAAACATGCAACAAAGCATCTTGAAATCCACATGTTGCATGTAAAAAGACCAGTATTAAAGGGTCATCATGTTCTAACTTAAATGCAGTTTAATGTGAATAATAATCCAACATGGCTTGTATACAACAGCGAATGTGTGCATTCTAGCTTGTGAAAAAACACCATTAAGGACCCTCCTGTAAGAATGAGTGTGAATGAACGATGCCCAATCTGAAAGCTCAAGCATCTATTTATATTCCTGCACAAGCAAGAGAGGGAAAAACCCCTCAGGCATCATCCAGACCACTTCTCCCACCCTCTCTATCTCTTTATCTCACTTCTGCCCATTTCCTCCCGGCTGCCGCCACCGTTTATCTCACCCACCGGGTGCGGCGGCGGCGGCCTTTGGGCTCCGGTGTTTGGGGTGTGTTTGTGTGGGTACCCTGGCTCTGTCTGTGTCGGTGCAGGGGGCGAGGGACAGAGACTCACCTTGCTTCGATGCCTTTCGGTCGTCCTGCCGTGAGAGTGAGACGAGCCACGCGCCCCCACCCTTTTAAAGCCTCCCCTGGCAGGGGTCCAGGCCGAAAGCCCCGGCTCAGCAGCGAGGGAGTGGCGTTGTTCTCTTTGTCCGCCGCCGACAAAAGTGCAGTTAATCCACACAGGGGCAGAAGTGCAGACACCACATTATCACCGCGAGCAGTGGATACGAGAGAGAGGGGTATAAGAGAGACAAGATACGGGACAAAGTTAAAGAGAAGGGACACCAGGGAGGGTTAGGAGGGAGAGTTTCATCTGTTTAAACCCGAACCGGAGTTTGGAGATGTTACAGAGGATCAGTTCTTTACTAACTCATTCATCAAACAGTAGGGATGCACGATATCATCGGTTTGATATCAGTATAGGCCGATATCAGCCTAAAAAGTTGAGTATCCGTATCGGCTGATCTTGAAATTTTTGCAGATATTTACAGCCAATATATCGGCCACACATATCGGCTGAAATATCAGAAAATTACACAAATGTACAATATTGATGCACCTTCTCATCACTGCATGGGCACATTTAAAAATCAAGGGTTTCATTTTTGCAAGAGTTAAATGTTGTTTTTCTTGTTTTACATCTGTTCCTCACAAAGATATACAGTATCACTGAAACAAACAAGTCCATTTTTGTTAAGTACAGAGCATGAGCTCTTGACCAGAAATATCGGCTAACGTGATAATGAATTAAAAAATATCAGCGTATCTGATATCGGCAAAAATCCAACATCGTGCATCCCTATCAAATAGTCTTCAGAGTTTAAAAATCTTCAAAAATGTGAAAAAACAGGTCCAAAGGTGGAAATAAATTAACTTAGAATCAGACCTAACAGGAAAACATTATAGTTTTTGAAACTTTACCAAAAACGTTTTAATTTAAGTAGGAGAAAACCTCCAACAATAATTAAAATATGAATTGTTAGCCACTGGATTAGCATTTGATCAACCAGTTTTTTAGTTTTTATTTTACTTCTGGTTTGGGAAGGTGTCTGACGTCTGCTCTTCACAAGGTCAGGACTATCAGACTGAGAAACTCTTTAGTCCCTCAGGACATCAGACTGTACAACTCCTCACTGAGGGGGAGGAGGAGTAACAGGGAGACAGAGGACGGGGAGGAGCAGTAGCCAGTAACCACATTTTTATTTTTAATTAATTTTTTTATGTATATTTTTGTTTATATCTATCTTTTTTACATATCTTTTTATCTGCTTTTCAAACTGTTTCTGGAATCCTAATATCCCTGAGTGAGTTTCCAAAGGGATTAATAAAGTTCTGTCTAATCTAATCTACTTAATTTTATTAACAGGGAGTTTCAAGAATTTTTGAACCTATGGGACAGTTTTTCAGTTTGTTTTTTGTTGTTAAGATTATCCACATTGCCTCAGTCGATTGCATCATCTGTGCAAAATCAGATGTACTGTGCGAGCGTGCCCACTAAAAGACGTGTTTTTTATTGACAAGCTGAATTTTCTTATTTCCAAAACCACTTAAACACAGGCAACCTTGGGGTTTTCAGGAAATTTCAATACAAGGGAATTGTATTGTAAGGGGAGTTAAAAGAGGCTAGCTGGGAAAAATCAAGGTAAAGCCTGCTGCTGTTGTCATTCACACATGCAGCTCAGAAAACATGTTCAGGGTTTTTGTGCATGTGTAAACAGGGTTAATGTGTTTGCCTTATTAAGGGAAGGATGTTACAAAAATGTTAGTTAAAAACAGCATTGTTTGTCTTTTATTGACCTAAAACAGCTTAAACAAGTGTAAACAACATCAGTATTTTGAAGAAAACAACCTCTCAAGCCTGATTTATACGTCCTCACTGAAGCTCTGCTGTAGCCTCTGACACTAAAGCTGCTTTTCCACCAAACAGTCCAGTTCAGTTTGGAAATTACAGGGCTTTTAACTGTCAGATAAGAGGGAAAGGTACCGCGATAACTGACCTGTGCCACCCCCTTTTCTCACATTGTTGAAGTGGTGGTGAACCTAAAGGCCGGAGCTAAAAGCACTGCAGTCTGTTGATTGGTCACAGCAATGATCAATTCCCAAAAACAGCAGCTAAAACAAAAGACATACTTAGGACCCTATAAAATCTGCCATCACGGAATCACAAAATTGGACATTAAAATGAAATTCAATATAAACACGAAATATCATGGAAATGGACGACTTTTTACATTAGTGTTTTGGGGTTTTTTTTAGAATAAAGAGGAACAAATCTCTCTGGAAAATGCTCCAAGGGGTCACTTAGGCCCTGTTTACACGACAACGTTGTCACCAGAAACAGAAAGGTTTTTTTTCTTTGCGTTTTCAAAAGCGCTCTGCATTCACACAGAGATGATGTGAAAACGGTGGCATTCACATGGATCTGCGAGAATGACTGAAAATACGGTAGCAGGCATGCCAGGCCAGTAGTTGGCGATGTATGTTTGTAATGAAACAGTGGTGTTTTAACACGCTTTTTGGTGAAGACAAACTTTTAACAAACAACGGTGAGTGGACACACAAAGACACAGGAGTTTTTTGTCTGGACAACAGATCTGTCTGGATATTTACAAACAGTAAGCAGCACACATGTTGCTCGGTAGACGGCCGAAGCTGTTGTTGTTGATCTTAGGTGCACGTGGAACCTTTATCTGAAAGAGTACTGCGCATGCACCTCGCGTCATCGTTTTCCCTGACAACGCTGATTCCTGTTTTAACGGAGATGAAAACGGAAACATTTTCAAAACTTTTCACTCTGGACCCCGGTTTCAAAAGTTTGCAGATTCAGGCGATCCAGGCACCGTTCTCGTGTAAACGGAAGGTGCAAACACAACCAACACTCTCCGTTTTCAGCCGTTTTTGTTGTCGTGTAAACGGCTCCTAAGTTGGCAAAGAAGCTTTGAAACTCCCGGCTAACTCCAAAGTACAGGGCAGAGCAGTTTCACAACGATTATTGTGTGTCAGGTGATCAAATGTTCTGCAAATTTTTTGACTGGACCTGACAAGATACCTGTGACGACCACCTGAAGAGTGACAAACACCTAAGGGAAAAGGAGGATGTTCTGTATTAGTCTGTTTTACTTTATACAGTGTCTTGGGGTTAATTTGTGTAAAATACTAAAAAAAGAATTTTCAAGAAGGTTTTTTTTTTTGTGAACGATTTTACATATATGTATGAATATAATCTACCTATCTATATACATACACAATTAAAATGAAAGGAGTCATAAACTAAAAAAACACCCGTTCCCTGGATCCAGAACTAAAGTCCTAAGTCACACATTACACCTGAGGCTATTTAGGAGTGAGTACCAAGTCTTTATGGCAGAGTCTTTCCGTGGTTCTGTTTGGTTACAACTCCAAGTAAGCAATGTCAAAATACATCATAATCCATGCTCGAAAAGAGAGTGAATGTGGAGGTTTCCAACATGTGGCAACTATTTTTTTTCCAGCTGTAAGTCCTGTTAACAAATTCTCAAAAACTTAACACCTACATTCTTCACCGTGTCCAATAAACTGTGGATTCAGAGCGAACCGTTCTTTGCTGTTTCTGACAGTAATGTCTTAACGTAACAACGCTCCATGAAGAGTTGGGCGTCCTACATCGTTGCCGTTTGCCGACCACTTCACTGTGACGTCACACGTGTCGTAGCTATCACGACCCTCTCTTCCCAGCTCGCGTCCTTGCTCTCAAGTGAAGCTACAGCTCTAACAAGATCAGGTTGATCTTGGCATTTGAGTCTACACATCACAGACTGTAAGCCCTGTGATTGGTCCACTGCACCCACTGCATAAACCATGGATACATCACAAGTGTGTTTCCTCATTTATTTCTCATTCAGAGCCAAACAAACAGTAAAAATCTCCGTCATCATCATTACTGCTTGTCCCTCTCGGGGTCAAGGTTGGAGCCTGTCCCAGCCTTAGTTGGTCATCAGCCAATCACGAGGTAGACATGCAGTGACAGACAACCTTCCCTGATCTCACTCCCCTTTCCAAAGTCTATTCACTGTCCCTTTTCTGTCATTGAAGGCCTAAAACACCCCTCAAAATATCAAACCAGCGGCCCTCTTGCTGTGAGGCATGAGCACCAACCTGCTGCACCACCAAGCCTGTTTCCTCTTGTCTATCAGCTCTAAACCCCAACATTATAAGCTCTGTTTCAGTCCCTGGTGCAGCGTAGCTTGGACACAGATGTATAAACCACAAGCATGATTGCCCGCCCTCCATTGTCCCCCCCGCCTGCTCTTCAGCCTTAACAGAGCCTGAGCACAATCACACTGTCACATCCTATCATTTTGTTCAGATGCAGCCCTCTTACACTCCACAATTGTGTAAAAATTGAGGAGCCGTACTTTCCTTTTCATGCATCAGCAAGCCAGCGTGTCCACACTTTTTCCAAACATGCCAAAGTGCGTAAACACTCAGACAAGTCAAACAAACTGGACTTTAGGAGTGACGGGCTCCAGCACATGGACCCAAAGTCAGTTTTTGATTTTTTTGATACTTTTGTGTGATTAATCTTTGAATCTACTTAATCCTAATTACTGTAATTTTAACTATATTGCAACTGTACAACTCCTCACTGGGGTGGAGGAGGAGTAACAGGAAGACAGAGGATGGGAAGGAGCAGTAGCCAGACGGTAACCATATTTTTATTTTTATTTTTTATTTGTATTTATTTTATATTTATTTATATTTGTGTTTAGATCTATCTTTTTGTATATCTTTTTGTTTATTTTCCAAACTGCAACTGGAATCCTAATTTCCCTGAGGGAGTTTTCCAAAGGGATTACTAAAGTTCTATCTAATCCAGTCTAATCTAATCTTCTATCCACCCTGCTATAGTCCACGCTGACACAATGCCTCACAGCTCTTAGCGTTATAGTCATCTTTATAGACTTCACCGATGGTTGAACTTTAACTACAGCCACTGGAAATGGGTTTAAGCTGCAATTTTTACACCTCTTAGACCAGGAGCAATCTTTTCAAGTTACCAATCTGGACAAAACTCCAACAGCTTTTGAAGACAGAATTGATTCCCTCAAAGTTTCAAGATCCGTCACATCAGATGTCAGTAATATTTAGATATTTAGATTATTGCCAACAACTTGAAGCCTTCTTATAAAAGACGCAGAGCTTCACAGCCAGTTTTAGCATCATACATTTGTCCGAACATTTCCTCCACACGAACGCTTCCTCTGTTGGGTCTGTGATACTCTCAAAGCAAAACAGTGTTTTATAACATCAAGTTTTGTCAAACTGCAGAGATCCAGATAACATTTCTGCTGGATTACATCATTACCCACACTTGAAGCCTTGTTTTTTTATTCAAGATTTTCAGTTTTAGATGTTAAAATCATTCATAATCCTTCTTCTTGACATTTAAAAAGGTCAAATTCCTCATTTTGACACGTTTAACACAGAGACAGTGTTATCATCTGCTGCTGGCCATCGCTCCTGAGTGTGTACCTGTGTGTGTGTGTGTGTGTGTACGTGTGTGTGCCGGCTTACATAATCGAGCACTTGTAAACAACAGAACCGAGGCTCTGTGCGGGCATCACGACTCTCCAAACAACAGCTTTATTTCCTCTGAGCCAAGAGGAATTTATGCACCCAATCTGCATTTCTGCCACTTCCACTCGCTTATTTATGAAGATTAATGGCTTAAAAAACAATGAATATATCTCTGTTACCGTTTACTAATACTTCAAACCCTCTGAGGCGGTGAGGTCTTTGAATCTACCATTATGCAACTTTTGACTCTGTATGTCTGATAGTCGAGATGAAAAGTAGCAAAGGCTTTATGCAGAATATTTTAGCTGCTGATGAGGTTTAAGGCTTTAACTAAAAAGGTATTTTTTAGTAAAGGGTGAATAGTACCACCTATTTTAAATGTTTTAAAAAGTAGCTGTTAGGACTTCAGATCAGGCTGAAAGAAATTCTGCTAAGTCAAAAAACAGCCTCTGAGTGCAAGTATAGAAATAAATAACCTGAATATGCAGCACATCAACCTCCTTCAAGGATATTTCTGGGTATGATTTGGTTTTTGATATTAAAGGGACACACCAACATTTTTGTTGTTTTCATGTCTTACCTCACTCCTGAATCCATGACAAGCAGATAGACACCATTCTTTTGACTAAGAGCATTAACAAGGAAGAGGCAGCCAAAGCTGGCCCACCACTAGTTAGCTTAGCTCAAACACTGGGAGTCAATGGGTAGTGTTAGCCTTCCTCTGCCTACAGTTATCAGATAAACTTTTCAGCAGCTCTGAACGGTCCTGTGTGCTTGTTGTGACTTGATTTTTTCCCCCTTTATGTTAAGTTATCCACTACTATCTTCATATTATCTTCTTCTAATCCTAAACAGAGGCTTTGTTTTGTTGACCTACTTCGTCTGTGGTTTGAACTAGAGATGTGACGTTCACTAACGAGTCGAGTCTTTTGAACAGCTCTTTTAAGTGACCGATGAGAACCGATTTGCAGTTGTGAGTGAGCTGTTGGTTTGTGAGCCATGATTAAATTTGCAGGCAATTTGCGTTTATGAATGTCTCACAAACGAAAGGCTCACTCACAACTGCAAATTGGTTCTCATCATTCACTTAAAAGAGCTGTTCAAAAGACTTGTTCGTAAACGTCACATCTTTAGCTCAAACCACTGCAGAAGTAGGTCAACAAAACAAAGCCTCTGTTTAGGAGTAGAAGAAGATCATACGATGATAGTAGAAGATAACGCAAAATAATGCAGTAAAAAGACGAGTGACAACAAGCACACAGGACTGTTTAGAGCTGCCAAAGAGTTTATCTGATAACTGTAGGCAGAGACCGGCTAACACTACCCATTGACTCCCAGTGTTTGAGCTAAGCTAACTAGCGGTGGGTGACCTCTGTCTGTCTCTTCCTTTTTACTGGACACACAGTCAAAAGAATTGTGTCTATCTGCTTGTAATGGACACGGGAGTGTTTTTCTCAGGTTGAATCTAAATTCACTTTCGGCTCATGATGGCAGTGAATTTAAAAAAAAATGCAAACTGTGTTGACTGAGATTTTGGATGGTGTCAGCCCTTATGTGTAGAGTAGTAACAGTAGATACAACAGTAGAATACAGTCTGAAAGAATAACCAAAAAATATTAAAGCTTTTCACAATTTGCATAACCTTGCAGTGTAGCTGGGTCGGCCTTTTGTATCTTAGACTGCAGCAGAGTACAGCCTTTAATCACACATGAGTTCAGTCTTTGTGCTGAAGCAGCCTCGTCTCAGTTTCCTACATTTTGATCCATCATTCTAGGCTCTAAATTTGCAGCATTAAAAAATGATGTTTCATGGCTGCAGCAGCATTTCTAAATGAGTGTCCATCTTCAGTGGAGGTGAGATAAAGGATGCTGCTGCTGTTGTTGATGATAATTCTGGGATTACAGCAGGATTATTTGTCTGGATTATGTCACCTCCATCCTGATTATTCTCACCACGGAGGCTGGATTAAACAGAGTTTGACATGTGCAGATTAGGTGTGGGCTAATCCCGCTGTGTAATCTGTGTGCTCCTCGTATCAAACTCTGTCCTGGGATCTTTTTGGAAAAGATTAAAGTGTGTTTGCAGAGCCAACGTCCTTAAATGAATCTTTGAGGACGGCAGAGAAAGTTAGGCCACGTCCATTTAAGTTCAAACACCAATTCTGTTAATATTTCATGAAGAGTTTCTTTACAGATGCTGCCGCTCAGGCATCAGTTAACTTTTCTTTTGGATGACTGTAATCATTTTGGATTTTAGTATCTGTGTTTGGTGCTGTTTTACGAAGTTGCAAATGCCATGTGTTCTTACGTCTTTAAAAATGTACGTTATATTTTTATAAAAATTAGCAGGACATTCTTAGTAATATTTGAGTTTTTGCAGTGAAATTTTAAGTTATATTTGTCTGGCACTTGTAATCATTGATGAAAAAAGTAGTCATGTACACTATCAGTCAAAATTTTTAGAACTCCATAACTTTTCCAGTTTTTTATTTAGAATTACAGTTCAGACTTCACAATGCCAAATCAAAAAACACTTTACTCATAAAACAAAGGTGGGAAAAGGAAAATAACATACACATTTCGGAAGAAAGCTGGGAAAAATATTGTGAGATTCAATGGAAGATTACAAATTCAACTTCTTGGGGGTTATTTGGGTGGAAGAGTATCATTAGATATTTTATTACACCTGTACAGAAGCTTCGCTATTCAAGCTTTTCCACCTGCTGGAGGAATTGTGGATCCCAGGAAGCAAATCATTTTCATCTGTTTTGGGCCTGTCCCACAATCAGTAGGTTCTGGAGAGATATCCGTAGAGAACTGGTAAACATATTAGGGACAGACTTTACTTTTAACTGGGAGCAACTCTTTGTTGGAGTTTTGTTGTCATCAACAAATAAGAGTACTAAGTACTTGTTTGCAGTATTGAGCATCGCTGCCCAGAAGGCAATTACCAAAAAATGGCTTAAGTCAGAAGCTCCAACTTTAGACGATTGGTACAATGTCATTTATGAAATATATACAATCGAACGAATCACCTTTTCATTGCGGCTTCAAAATAGAAAATTTTATGAATTGTGAAAAAATAGAAACTTTACATCCTCCCTAAACGCCCTTTTTGTTTAAATCCACATTTATTTTACAGACACCAACTTGAAAATATTTATTTTTGATTCATCAGATAAGAGACACCCCATGTTTGAATGTTAAGTGTAATTTTGTGTGGTTGTTAATTCTATGTATTTTTTGTTTTATTGTGAAAATGAAAATGATAAAAAATAAAATAAAATAAAAAAAAAGAAGAATTACAGTTCAGTGTCTTATTGTACACTGCTTTACTGTGAGCGCAGTGTGAGCTGGAGCGCCGTCTTGATGAAGATAAACCATTTCTCCACAGCTGTGGTCTCGGTCTTCAGACTTCATCTCTCAGTTTTTCTAGAACCTGTTTGTAATCATGTTGATTCAATGTTAACCCTTCTGGAGCTCATTTCTCAGAAATGATCCCCTTAATGTGAAGAAAAACACAGACATGGCCTTGAGTTTGGAGATGCTTTGTCGGGCTTTCCTCATCCTTGGGGTCGATGGTGTTTCCGGTGCACTGACTGACGTTTTGTCTCAGGATCACATTGGAAGATCCATTGCATGTGATCACTCTGCCATTTGCCCACCCCTGGCCATAGTCGATTGTCTGTTTTGGCAGACATTAACTTTTTCACCTCTGCCAAGGAGGTTATGTTTTTGGCCCCATTAGTTTGTTTGTAAACAGGATTACTCAAAAACTGCTGGATGGATTTTGCTGATTTTTTCAGGAGATGTTGGTAATGGCCCAACTTAGAAATGATTAGATTTTGGTGGTGATACAGATAACCACCATTAGTGAACAATCGTTTTTGCTCAATAACTGTCTAACTAATAATGATATCAACATGATTCTGAGTGCTAGGTGTGAGTTTTCAGGGTCATGAATCATATTATGATGCTAACTTTATCATGAAACTATTGCTTTTGGATGTAACAGCAATATGTCAGCTACCTTGGCGGAGGTTTTTGCTCTCTGAGTGCTTTCTAGTTGCAGATATTCACAGCTGATATTTTGGCTGTATAGATTAGCCATGTGCATACCCCATAAATTGACTGTAATATTGGCAGAAGGTACACATGTACCTAATGGTGTACCCCATCACTGAACGTCAACTTTAAAAATCAAAAGTGTAATTTATTAAAGAATAAAATGTTTTTCTTGCTTCACATCTGCTCCATGCGATGAACAGAAATATATATGTCTGTATCAATGATACTTCCATGATATCTTAGACCACCTAAAATCACTGACCATCTCCTTGGTCTTGGAGGAGGCAGTTCTTGGTGCTCCAGTCCCTGAAGGCCATCGCCAGGTCCCTGTTCTCCTCTTTCTGCCAATTCTTGATACACGCTAGGGCTAAAAGATTTGTTGTTTTCAGATCAAAATTGCAATTTCAGACAACGCAATCATGTGATCACCAAAGCTGCAATTTTTTGGCGCGCTCCTGACTGACCCAGGATCTGTTGTGTCAACTATTTTACAAAGGACCTCTTTCACAATACATGTAATTTTGCCCACAGCCCAATTTTTTGTTTATTGTGTGGTATTTGTAGTACACCCAGAGACTCCCAAGAATATACCTTTGGAAAATCCAAAAGTCATCCAGGGCCTGTACTATGACCTATTTTATGATCATTGCCATAGGTGTGAGCCAGGGTGCACACTTTACCCCAAAACTTACTCAAACACAAATAATAAATCATCAAATTGGGTCAAATCACCTTCACTGAAGTCTGGTGCATCTTTTGAAATCAAATGTAAAGCTAAGTATTACAATTGAAAGAAGTTATTGAATTTTAACTGGAAAAAAAAAAGTTTTTTTTTTATGATTTTTTCAACAAATTCAATTCTTTGGAGATGTGTCTGACCAACTTACAGTTGCTGTACACCTAAAATACTTACAAATTATTTGGCCACATATATATTCTCAAAGTGGGAAAAAAATCATCATATTCTGAGACCGGTAAAGTTGTTCAATTAACAGGTTGGGTTACTGTGGTAGAATCAGGATACTGTTCCATATCTTGTATATCAGGGAACCTTTAAAGATTTGTTCAGAATTCATCCTTTAAGTATGATTTCTTTTAGAACTTGAATGCTAGATTCAAAACAAACATTTCACATGAAATGTTATTCATTTTAATATTGAACAGCCACAAAGGGCCTGTATATTATGCCTTTGTGATGAGATAATATGAGCCATTGATACAAGTAAAAACCGATGCAGTTTTGGATTGTTGTAATCAGATTGTATATATCTACAATGACAGCAATACATAAACATTACTTCTGTCAATTTCTGTTTCTAGTACTGATATATACATGTAATCTGTTTACATGTATATATCAGGGCTGTGGGCAAAATTACATGTATTGTGAAAGAGGTCCTTTGTAAAATAGTTGACACAACAGATCCTGGGTCAGTCAGGAGCGCGCCAAAAAATTGCAGCTTTGGTGACTATGAGATTTGGGTTTACCAGCATGATGCTGATCTCATTAGGGGACAGATTCATTCTCGAAGGCCATAAAACAGATTACATGTATATATAAGTACTAGAAACAGAAATTGACAGAAGTAATGTTTATGTATTGCTGTCATTGTAGATATATACAATCTGATTACAACAATCCAAAACTGCATCGGTTTTTACTTGTATCAATGGCTCATTATTATCTCATCACAAAGGCATAATATACAGGCCCTTTGTGGCTGTTCAAAATTAAAATGAATAACATTTCATGTGAAATGTTTGTTTTGAATCTAGCATTCAAATTCTAAAAGAAATCATACTTAAAGGATGAATTCTGAACAAATCTTTAAAGGTTCCCTGATATACAAGATATGGAACAGTATCCTGATTCTACCACAGTAACCCAACCTGTTAATTGAACAACTTTACCGGTCTCAGAATATGATGATTTTTTTCCCACTTTGAGAATATATATGTGGCCAAATAATTTGTAAGTATTTTAGGTGTACAGCAACTGTAAGTTGGTCAGACACATCTCCAAAGAATTGAATTTGTTGAAAAAATCATAAAAAAAACTTTTTTTTTTCCAGTTAAAATTCAATAACTTCTTTCAATTGTAATACTTAGCTTTACATTTGATTTCAAAAGATGCACCAGACTTCAGTGAAGGTGATTTGACCCAATTTGATGATTTATTATTTGTGTTTGAGTAAGTTTTGGGGTAAAGTGTGCACCCTGGCTCACACCTATGGCAACGATCATAAAATAGGTCATAGTACAGGCCCTGGATGACTTTTGGATTTTCCAAAGGTATATTCTTGGGAGTCTCTGGGTGTACTACAAATACCACACAATAAACAAAAAATTGGGCTGTGGGCAAAATTACATGTATTGTGAAAGAGGTCCTTTACAGCAATTTGCATTTACAGAAGTGCTAGTAAGCAGGTCAACAACACAAAGCACTGAAGCTTGTTTTGAGGAAAATCATGAATCAAATTGAAATCACAATGTCGGCTAGAAAAATCGCAATTGGATCTTTTCCTGAAATTGTTCAGTCCTAATACACGCCACAATAGCCGAGTCACCAGAGTACTTCTGAATATGGCAGGACTCAGACTTGGACTTGAAGTCTGCAGTGAACAGGGTAAACAAGAATGGAGCAAGAACCGTCCCCTGAGGAGCCCCAGTTGCTCACCGCGGTTGCAGAAACACAGTTCGGTCACCTGTGATCTGGGAAGTGAAGGAGGGATCGACTCCCATGTCGAGCTTATTCTGGAGAAAGAAGGGCTGCATGGTGGGCCTGGTGAAGCATGAAGAAGACCAGTCTAGAGTCACTGATGTTGACCGGTTGGAAACAGAATTTTTCAGGTCGTCTGCCCTTCAAGATGTCCACCCATGTCATCCTGGTGCCTCAAGTGGACGCGTGCAGGACTGCAGCTTTTTGCACTTTTACAATGCCTTCAGTGTTTCAACCTCTGGAGGTTTCAGCTCGATTGTTGGACAGAGCAGAACAAAAACATTTGGTGATGCTGCTTTAAGCTGTTACACTTTGGGGCCGAGGGGGAACAGACTTACAGACGAGCTGAGAATATAGACATTTATTTTGATAGCTCATTTATTTTATCTGGCATTTATGTAGCACTATACATCAGTAGTTAGTCTTTATCTGCGTTGTTTGATATTCATTCTGTTTTACTTTTACATTCATATTTTAATGTTTTGAATCATAGTTTTAGTATTTCTATCTTCTCGATCATCTTTTTCATTTTTCATTAGCACAACTGTTTCGAATATTGTTAGACAGGTCATTTAACTGTTTTTTTTGTTAATTTGCAGTTTTGTTGCTTTGTCTCCTGTTTCTTGTCCTATATGTCTTTCATCATTGGTCTTTCAATGTTTTGTTATTTTATTGAACTCATACTGTGTCAGAAAAGGTCTTAAAAACCTTTTTTCATCATGCTGCCTCCTGTCTTGATCACCTTTGTGAAGGCCTTAGGACTGGGGTTAAATTAATCTGAAAGATAAATAATGTGCAATTGTTTAATTGATTTAAAATAAGTTAAGATATAGTAAGATGTATTTTAATAGTTAGTTTCCTGTTGTACAGACGGAGAACATATTAGATCAACTGATAAACTTACTTCATAAAACACCTTTCAAAGTGATGATATGATCTAATTTTAACATCGTAAACAAGCTAACCATGTTTGTTTACGTCTGTTTTCCTGTTTTTCTCTGTAAACTCAGACGAGCGGATGGTTTCAGACAGACGGTTTGTGTTTTTCAGAGAACATGTTGTATTTTTGTGTGTGTCTGTTTAGGTGATAGAGCGGAGGATTACCTCTTTGTGGCCCCTGGACCTTTTGCATTCCTCCCTCTCTACATATATCCAAAGCTTACAGCCGTCCTGGCCCAGCACACGGGGACAAAATGCCTCAGTCAGTGGTTTCCTTTGACAGCAAAACGCTTACAGGCAGGCCAGAGGGGGCCGGCGGCGTTTCTAGGCTGTGCGGTGACCCGGCGGCTTTGGCGCTGGCCAACAGTGATGACGAGAGGCTTTCTATTGTGCGCTGAGCCTCGACGTTTGGCCTTTGCCAGAGTATAAAAGCTTGGGACGAGCGTCGAGGGGACCAGCACGAGCCAGCCTCCCTCACGCAGCACAGCAAGCTATACTAACGCAGGTAAGGACACACAGACGCAGACACGCACACAACAGAGGATCAGTCAACAGTGCAGAGAGGGCACGCCACACCCAGGACAAAACATCAACACGTGTAGAGAAAAAGACCCCGAACGAAGCCCAAATAAGTCTGAAATATAAGCATATAATTCCCACAACACCAAGTCATAAAAGCCCTGAAGTAGATTTAAGTTCACAATATGGCTTAAAGCTCCTTTAACACTTGAGGGCAGGGCTGAAAAGTAACTATATTTACATTTACTCATGTTGTAATTGAATAATTAGTTTAAATAATCTATACATTTACTCACTTGAGTGATTTCTGTAGGAAGTG
Organism: Cetoscarus ocellatus; assembly: GCA_037902135.1. Classification (NCBI taxonomy): domain Eukaryota; kingdom Metazoa; phylum Chordata; class Actinopteri; order Labriformes; family Labridae; genus Cetoscarus; species Cetoscarus ocellatus. The sequence continues at coordinate 197,286 of JBAMNC010001705.1, read as the reverse complement.
TGGTACATTTTACTTTGCATCCGAGTATGAAGTGGAAATCAAAAAATCAAGTATCCTAACATTTGATAATAAAAGAATCTTGTTCAATAATAAATACTTAGTGGATCAGAGACAGGATATCCTTAAGACTCAGTCACATTTTGGAATTAATAGATAAACAGCGTCATATAATAAAGTCTTTAAAAGTCTATAAAAGTCTGATGGCATGTTGACAGTGACGTCTCTATCAAGTCTATTTGGGCATTTTTAAGGCCTGCTGTTCAAAATTAGCGGTGCATTATTATATCTAATGTATTTTTGTAACAATCTTGGTATCAGAAGATTATAGCTCAAAAATTAGACTATATATATCTAATTTATACATCAGCCATAGATAACCCATGTATTGGTTGTAATACCAGCAGAATCTATGCAATGCTTCGCCTTACTATCACTGAATGACTTTGTTTAAAAATCAACTTTATCATTTATTAGTGAATTAAATGTTTACTTGTATCATGTCTATCACCAAGAGCGCAGCAGGTCAATTTAAATCAAGAACAGGCTTGGTATGCCTTACAAAAAGATCCCGATATTTACTATAATGAGTTTGGAGTTACATAAATTATATTATATTTTCATGCAATATCATGACATTTTGGGCATTTGTTTTGTATTTTAGTTCAGCCTATGGTCACAGGCTGGCAGTAGACATTAAGCCATTTGACTCTCCTTCTCTATGCTACATCTATTTCTACCTTTTCTGTCACTGAAATAGACAATATAGTTTATAACTGTTGCATGGGTCATGCTTTATATGAATATGAATACTTATGCTTTTAATTCTTATTACAAGGACTTATTCATTCTTGAGGCATCACCCTGTTTGTAGTATTGCAATATACTGTGATATGAATCACGTAGTCACCCATATATGTGCAACTTTTCATGCCAACACATACCCATTCTTGGCTCTCTTGTCACATTTTAGTCTAAAAAACAATCTCACTTAACTGACAATTAAGCAAATACTCTAAATGAAAGTGAGATTGATAAACGACATCTATGTTGATTGAGTTGTTCTAACTGATTTGATCTTAACTTTAGTTTTTCAAGTGTTGGAATTTTGTTTTAGAAAACACACAGTCACTGAATTTAAATATAATTTTGTTGATATCAGAGCCACCTGCTGCTGTGGTTACATTACATTATTTAGATTAAATGTTATTATTCATTATACTATTAAATACAAATAAACAATTAACTGATTGACTCCTCACACAACATAGAAAAAGGTGCTCCAAATACTCATTACTTTTACTTTTACTTGATTAATCAAAGTTGCTGTACTTTCACTTGAGTGCAATATTTTTGCTCTATTTCCACCCCTGCTTGACATGCATTAATATCTTAGTACATGTCAGTATTAAATTTACTCTTTCTAACGCGTCATATGATGTTTTTTGTTGTTTGGATTTTGCTATCTTACATGATTCATATTGTTCAGAAAGAGAGCATGTTTATAAAGTAAAAATTCAATGAAATGTCTCAAGATTTTTTATAAAGGGACTAATTGGTAGGAGCAAAAAGATATTTAGGAGGTGACTAGCAGGACATGCAAAAGACAGTGATGATGTTGATGTTAGCAGTCGAATCCAACAAGAAATCTGAACCTACATGTTGCAAAAATGGAATTTAATTATCCTCATTTGGATTTTTAAAAGAATTAAAAGTCCTGAATTTGATGGTAGATTTGATAAGTACATTTTAAGCTCAAATAACATGGTACAAAGTCTTATTCTACATTTTACACTATACCATACATACCCTAATGCTTCTAAACATTATTTAGCAATGCGTGTACAAATCTTAAAGTCATCTCCTCTCTGATTTGTTTGTTTACATTCTTCACTTCATGTAAAATAGACAAAGGCAAGGAAATTTGGTCTCAAACATCAATCTTAATAAGGAAACTTGCAGTTCTTGGAGAGAAACTTATAAAATTTGTAGAAATGCATGGTATAATCTGAAAAATATTGGTATTGAGAAGAAGAGTCAGCCACATATATCACATATATTGGCTGTAATATTGGTAGAATGTACAGATAACAGTAATTATTTACCTCATCACTGGGCATCCACCTTTATAAATCAAAAGGATCATTTATTTCATCATAAAATGTTTTTCTAGCTTCACATCTGTTTCTAATACAAACAAACTGTCAACATGAAAGGAAAGACGTTTTGCGCTTTTAATAGAAAATATTGGTGTCAGTATCGGCATGAGTTCGGAAATATGGGCAGATCAGATATCAGCATTAATCCAATATCATGCATCAATAAAACTGATGAGCCAAAAGATATTTAATCTGACATAAAGTCCAAGCAACAACACTGTGTATTGCAGAAATATTAGATATTTATCCTCGTTTGGGTGTTACACAGGTGTTAAAAAGCATTAGGTTTGATTTAAAAAGGTGCGCACCAAATCTGATATATCTCTAGATTAATATTTACACTGTATTGATCTCAAACTGGGGAATTATGATGTTTCAGCAGCTGGTTGACGGGCGAGGAGGGCAGCAGGAGAATAGTCCCCCTTAATCAAAACTCAAACAAGTAGAAAAAGAAGCTTAAACAAAACACATCCAGGAATTAAGCTCATCCTTCAAAGTAAACCTCATGTCAGAATTGCATCTCCACTCACATCCCCTCTGACAATATTCACACCTTCCTCCCTCCGTTTTTTTCCGTTCACACCTCCGTTTGTCTCACCCAGACTTTCCTGAAGCCCCTCACCATGTCTCAGACAGCCAAGTCCGCCTCCAGTCAGGGCACCGATGCCAAGGACAAGGGGGCCCCCGCCCCTGCTGCCTCCAGCAAGGCCACCAAGACTGGAGAGCCCAGCCTGGGAACCTTCAGAGTGAGTCACCACAATTAATACTTCTTTATAAGAGCTGTTGTCTTGTTTAAAGGGATAGTTCACTCAAAAAACAAAGATAACATGTTCTACCACCATACCTTACTGACAGTTTTGTTTTAATATTTTCATGCAGATTAGTTGAGATGATTAAAGCTGTCTTTAGTGAGTTGATAAGCCTTGGTGAAACTGCTATTTTGACTCTGAAAGGCCCCATTTCCTGAAAAGTCTTTTTTTTTTTTCTTTAATTTTGTAAGAAGGGGCTTGAGGAGCAGAAGAAGAACCTCTCAGAGACATAGTCTATACTTCTTAAAACACTCTGTTTTAACTACCTGGGGTTTATGATGTCATAGTTATGCAGCCTCCACCTACATGTGTTTACTGCTTCTTACAGGTAGACGCCATGGCTGTTTGAAAGTGTGCTCTGCAGCCTGTAACCCCTCCTCCCTCAGACATAATTCAGGAATCAAATCAGCACAGAGCTCATTATCATAGCTTCCTAGCACCCTCATACCTGAGCGTTTCCAAAGGAGAGGGGAAAAGAGCTGTATCTGATTAAATCAAATCATTGCTTAAGAGACACTCAAGACATGATGTAAATGATCAGACAAACCAGGACATGGGAGCTTTAAATTAAGATTAAGAAAAACCTTTAAAGACGATTAAACAGACAGGATGTTTGTTTTGTTGATTAATTTCTTTCTGTCAAATGACTAAATAAAGAGCTTTTATGGTTGCTGGCCCAAGTAAAGATGTTTTAAAATCCTTTTTCAAATCAAAGTCTGCAAAAGGGAGCATGCCATTTCTGCAGAAAGGGCTAAGTAAAGCATGCAACTGATGGTTAGAATAGTATAAATTTTATTGAAGGTCCATATATCCATATATGATATATCTCCTGCAGTTGGCATTGGAAAATAAAATTGTATTAGCATTTTTGTGTATAACAGTAAACGCAGATATAGTTAGAAACCATGTTAACAATTCTGCTTATGTCATTAAAGAAAGAGTAAACATATTGAATAATATTGCTGGAAATAGGCATGATATTTATTTATATATAGATTATTTTTAGAGATGTCCAGTCTGTGGAGGAATTTGCAAGTTTACCAGGGGGTTTGCTAAAGTTTAGAATTGAAATGAAAGGATTTTGAGGAACAGAAACTTTTTTTTTTTTACATCCGGCACAGTAAAATCCAGAAGAATTAAACTCGATAACAGAAATCAACAAGAGAAAACTCTTTTATGGCAGAGTATTTTTTAGAATCCAGGTTGTAAAGTCCTCACAGATGTACTAATAATTAATGCAAAGGCACAACAGTTTTTAACAGAAATACATCATCCCTGCACCACTATATCAGTAAAATATGTAATTGACATGGTAAACACAGTACAGTTACACTTCCTGTTTAGGCTTTTCAAGCTAAAAGCTGGTATTTCTGTGGAGAAACCCCCTTGTTCATGTTTGATGCTTTTATTTTGAAGTTTTTTTCAGGTCTGTTAAACATGATTCAGTCAAACTGTTGAAAACATGTTTTTTTACCCTCTTCTGGGTGTAATCCTTCACATTTAAAGCCAAATAAATTAAAAGAAATATTCTTCATGGCGTGTTTTGTGGTAAAATTAACAGCAGGGAGATGCAGCCAAAATGTAGCACCTAGTTTGAAAGCTGTAGCAGACGTCATGTGACTGTTCGGTGTGAAGCACATACTGCTCCTCCGTGATGTTCTCCTAGAAATGTTTGAAATGCTGATGAGTTTGACCTTGATCCTGAAATATGGTTTGACTTGTAGTGTCTCCTCTGTGCAGATCATGCTGTTCGACCAGGAGAACTTCCAGGGCAGGATGATCGAGGTCCAGAATGAGTGTATGAACGTGTGTGACCGTGGCATGGATAAAGTGCGTAGTATCATCGTGGAGAGCGGCCCGTAAGTGGACACTAACCAGCCCGGCCCAGAGCCAAACACACCCCTGAATATGCTCCTTTATTCTCAAAAATATTTAATTATTTTTCTTTTCTCTCATTTCTCCTCTCCCGTCCCCCCCCTGCGGCCCCACCCCCTGCCCCGGCGGCCCCCTCCTCCAGCTTTGTTGCCTTTGAGCAGACTAACCTCCGTGGGGAGATGTTCATCCTGGAGAAGGGAGAGTATCCTCGCTGGGATACCTGGAGCAACTCTTACCGCAGCGACTGCCTCATGTCCCTCAGGCCCATCCGCATGGTGTGTACCAGGAGTGTAAGGATTTATGCATTATCATAACCAGGAAGAGGCTTCTGGAGATGCTGTTTTTGGTTAAAAAAGAAGGTTTTGTCTCACAGTGCAACAACGCCATCAAGAGTTAGGCAGGACTACTTTATTTATGCAGCACCAATCATGCATCTGCGACTCACAAAGTTAAAAATAAAGAGTTTGGCACAAGAGCATCAAAATCCTTTAATAAAATATATAAATATTATAGGATATTACATAAAAATGAAGAAGCATGAAATCAAATACAAAACACAAAGCTGAGCAAATGAAAGCTTGATAATCTGAAGAATCAGAGAATAATATTCTGTTCTTTGCTTATTAATTCACATTGTCAAATAATCAGAAAATAGTCATAATTAACTCATTACTCGCCCCAACAGGAGGGTGCCACACGTGTAGGACAGTGTGGGTCTCTTATTTGACAGAAAGACAGTTAACTGCATATTGTACCAAACCAAAGGGAACTGGTCCAATAGTCTGAAATGCATCAAAACAGACAAACAAACAGTATCATCACTTGGAAAGGCTTAAACTAGTGATGTATTGCAAAAGACTGTAATGTTAAACCATTAACGAGTTTACCGACATCAGTAAAAAAGTAATAAATTGTAATCAGTAAGATGAATTTCCACATCATTCACCTGCGTAACATTCTGTCTCTTGCTCATGCCAGCAGTGCAGCTACATGCTGGTTTGCTGAAAATTTGTGTCAAGCCTGTTTTTAACGGGAGTTGCCTTCAATTTCTGCAAAGCACAACGGCCCAAACAGGAGAATAAGGGCTCAGAGTTTCAAAATGTAGTGGAAATGATATAAAATCAGACAGCAAATCAACGTCAGGACACATGCTGTTGGTCAGAGTTAAGCTGTAGTGCAGACAGGACGCTACGCAGATGGACTATGTGGATAATTTAAGAAATAAAATAATATTACAAGTAATATAAGCTTCAGCAGTTTGTAAATGTTCTGTTTATTGTATTAAAAAGTGGCTTAAATTGGGACGACAGGAGAAAAAGATGCGATGTTCAATAACACTGTTCAGCATTGTGATTACGATAAGTGTGTAAATTTTAGCTCTAAAGTTTGTGGAGCCTTCAATCATATTTATTTAATTTAATTTATTTGTTTTATTTATTTTATTGAATCATTATTTTTTTTATTTTTTGATTAAATATCTTTCTATCTACTTTTTCAAACTGCTATTGGAATAGATTTCTATAATTTCCCTGAGGGAATTTCCTACAGGGATTAATAAAGTTCTATTGAATCTAATCTCTAATCTAACCAAATTAGGCCAAAACACTGTTCAGTCTTATAACTGGCAGATTCATTGATGTTCACAGATTTTCAAACGTTATACTGGAAGTTTTGTAAATGAGTGAACTATAATACTTTGAATTAAATAGTACACTAAGTCTAGTTTACTAAATTTTAATTTACAAATAATAGCCCCTGTCACTTCACTGTCATGTTGTGTTTTATTTATCTACATAAGTGTTTATACTCATACAAACCTGATAATTGATGTTTGTTAAAATGACTGAAGGGTTTTGTCTTGATGCTGCTCGATGTTTTTGGTTTTGTTTCAACATTTTTTATGTTCTTTGTTGTAAATTACAGTCACCCTGCCCACCCTTGATTTTTCTATTCCTACTATCAAAAAGTTTGATGAATATTACCAAAGAATTAACAGAAAGATTTTCCCACACATGGACTTTATCTGGGCGTCACATTCAGGCATATAAATGGTCAATTTATTCATTAATTTACAGAGAAATAAGACGAGTGATCGATTGACAGACACTCTGCCCCTCGTGAGCACAATGCAGCCTGAAAAAGCTCCAATCTACTATATATCATGTAAAATGTAATTTTTAAGTGTTGTTTATTCTTTCGCTTCGTGGCGTTGCAGGTCAGGAAAGAAGAGAGAGCTGTTCAAAGATCATGATGAGCCTCTGGCACTTTAATAATCACATCATCATGAGTATAGATCAGTGCTAAAACAACACAGTGTTTTGACAGTTTAGCAAAACCACCTCTGAAAACATCACCATCCATCCGCCTTTGAAGAGACTGATTTGTGGTCAGTTCACCTGAAAGTTTTTCTCCTGTCTGCCCCAACAGACGAGTTAAAATAACTACAAAGGTGCAGAGAGACATCTGATAAACCTGTAACACGAACGATTACAACAGCGCAGCAAGAAGGCTGCAGTCCCAATATCAGTAATACAATGTCAGTCTGTGTTATTGAAGGGAGAAATAATGGACCCAAATAATGTATCCAAGCTCTTTTTGAGGAGTATAGGTTTAGTTTATGTGAAAGAAAAGCTCACACAAACACACCCACACAGAGTCAACAAGAGTGTCAAACTGAAGGTCACCAATTTACAAGGTCACCAGGTGAAGTCTTACACCAAAGCAGTTTTATCTCCAGCCTGAATGGTTGCTTGGTGGCCCATCAGGGTAACTGCGTGATGCAATGGCTGATGTGAAGGGGTCGATATAATGGGTTCAAACAGGTGTAATCTCTCAGCCTTGCCTTGCTCACACAAACACAATGCTTGGTGTGAATTGCCCGCCAGTGTTTTAAAGGGATATTTCAGCGTTTTTGAAGTTGGGTTGTATCAGGGAACAGTGAAGTGGCTGTACCTTTAGTGGCAGTTCAGCTAGAAGCTGCTTTATTGATCAATGTCAGTCCAGGTTATATTCATTATAGATGTTAATGTTAATATTAGATTGATCTCTCTATCCATGGTTGCATTGATTATACATCCAAAGTAACTATCTTCATAACCATATAGACATGAAGACCCTCTTGAAAATGAGATGCTACATCTCAAGGTCAAGATTGATTGATTGAATCTATATTCAGCAGAGACAAATGTGATGAGGACAGATTTATGATCTGGGCATCCATGGTTTGTCTCTATCATAAATTCTTATTTTAGTCCCTTTGTCTCTGCCTGGATGGATCCATCTCTGGATGTATGTATGTGTATATACAAAGATATTTATTATATGTATGTGTATATATGCATATATCGTAGTTTGTCTTCAGCCTGCACTACTGTAAAGTGTCTTGAGATAACACTGGTTATGCTCTGGGGCTGTACAAATAAAGACTGACTGATTGATTTAGAAGAACAAGATGAGTGAGCGGTAAGGTTTACTGCTGTTGACTGGTAGTTATTTCACGTTAATGTGTGAGTTTTCTTTAAAAGCACGTGTGTACAACCCAATTTGAAAAATACTGAACTATCCCTTTAAGTAATGGACTCTTCTCTGCTCTCATTCTGAATCAGAGTGAGAGCAAAAAAACCTACAGGTGGCGCTTTACCTGTCTCCATCTTTATTTAAGAATGTCTGCTTTGGCTAATAGTAACAGAAACCAGCGCCGAAAAGTCATCGGCCTCCTCGGAGAGAAAATGTCCAAGAAAAAAGTCGGACGTTCTGGCAGCACTGTTTACATCCTCTCTGGTATTTGTCAGCAAAGATCAGGGCATAGCGAAGGCCTCTAATCCTGCCTATTGTCGCCTTAAATCAAGTGTTTAACTGCATCCGATCATATTAGAGCCTACCTGATCTCAATTCATATATATAAAACATGATATTTATAATTCCAGGTCTTGCTGCCTCAGACGGGACTACCGCTAGAGCCATTGAAAGTGAGCAGACATTTTCTTTTTATATTGCAAAACACAGAGCTTGTCAGGACAGCCAGATGTTAGAGTATCACCCTCCATTTTCATTTTCCTTCTGAAGTCTTGATTGATTACGCAAGATGTTGGTTTTTAATGTTGGTGGGCTCTCCACAGTGTTTGGTCTTGTGGTCTTTCATGTTTTTATCAGTTAAGATTATAAATGTTTTTGTTGCTGTAGTTAGTCTCACAGTGTGGTACCAGGATTTGTCTGATGGTGGTGTTAGATGGTGTTCCTGCAGATTCTCGAAAAGTCTTGAAGTTTTAATTGTGAATTTTGAAGTCTAAGGCCTCAAAATGTAGAAAAAGCCTTAATTATACCTTAGAGAGGTTTAAATTACATGCATGTGCTTACTTTCTCATGTGTGCTTCCCTTTTTCTGCTCTTGAGAAAAAAATGCATTGATATCCTCTGATTAGAAGAATATTTAGCACACTTGCTGGTTACGTTTTAGTGAAATGACAGCACCTCGTAAATCAGACAGCATTTCAGTGTGTTTAGAGATAAGTTTGTACTCACCACAAGTTTGTTTATTGCACTTGGTGTTTTAATTTTTCCAGTTGAGGTCTATGAAAGCTCATAAAATGTCCAAAATGTGGATTTGAAGTAGTCTTTAATCCCAGTCCCTCTTCAGCCGTAATATCAAATCTTTGCAGCCAACACTGCCACCATCAGAGCCAGACTATGATGATATACTTAACATAAAAGCAGGAATAAATCATATTTTCATGTGATTAATGTGGCATTAAAACCAAGTCTTGACGTCCTTGTGCTTTGTTTCCTCTCTGCAGGACAGCCTGGAGCACAAGATCTGCCTGTATGAGCTCTCTGACTTCAAGGGCAACAAGATGGAGATCCAGGAGGACGATGTGCCCACCCTCTGGGCGCACGGCTTCTGCGACAGAGTGGGCAGCGTGAGGGTGTCTGGGGGAGTGTGAGTACACACAAACATGCATATAAATCGCTCAAAACCACAATGAAAGGGTTCAGTCAAAGAATCAGACCTCGGTTTTTGAGTCGCGTTATAACGGCAGATCTGTCATCTGGTTTTCTCATGTGTGGCTGAAGTGAAGGCTCTGTTATGTCCGACAATCGACTTGTTCATACGAATAAGGATGGCATGTCAGTGCAAGACGTAAATCTGACTGCATGGTGTCATGGTTGTCCTCAAATGTATATTTTTAGATGGGAATTTTTCATTGATTTAAGAGGCTCACGGTTAAAATCAAATCTATTTATCTGGATTTTGACAGCTATGAGAACAACCCCTCTCTAACAGACTTCCTTATTTCTTGTTTGGATGTTGATTATTAAAATTTAGTCCCCATACGATCAAATAGAAACTCCTGTATCTTACCAAGAACCCCCTAAAGTGGGTCCACACATCAGGATTTTCTAAATCTGTAGAGATGCTTTATCTGTTAGAGAGCCCTCACGTGTGTGGTGTGCTCCGATAATCTCAACACAGCACACCACACACACAACCATTCTGTCCCACCACCGATCTAGAATCTAGTCCTCCAAGACAGAAATCTGATCAAACCTGATCGAACAAAGACAAAGAAGAAGAAACAGCAACAACAGGAAAACACAACATGGAAGAGGACATTAGAGGTGAGGGAATGATGGTGGTCTTGGACTATTTTTGATCTAAAAAAAAGAAAAGACTGTGGAAAAGATCCAGGAGACAGCGTGAACACGTGAGCTGGTCCTCCATTTCTGAGCTCCACCAAACTTTCTGTTTCAGGTCGGCCATGTTTGTTTTTATTTACGCCTGCTTCCTTGTTCCTCAGTCAGCTCGCTTCTTGATTCGCCACATTCACATCATAATTCACAGAGTCATGACTTAGGAGTCGTCGACTTTCCCCACACACATGAAGATTTTTAAAAATTGAACAGGTTTAATATTTACGATATTTATTTATACATTTAAACTTTACTAGCATTCAATAAAGGGTTATTAGATGTTTCATTTTATCCAAGTGTAAAACATGACTTCAGAAATTCAAGGAAACATAAAAGATGCCTTACCCTTTACACTTCATATTTTAGTCGACTAAATTTACAGCAGATTTTGTCGACTAAAACTGGACTAAAATTAAAGAATTTAGATGAATAAATTATGACTAAAACTAAAAGATAATTTAGGCAAAAGACTTAAACTTAAACTAAATTAAAAACTTCCTGATGGTCACTAGAACATCTCAAAAAGACCTCTGGTACCTCCTCAGTGACCTACAGATATTTTTTATTACCACTTTAAAAAGACCTCCTCCATCCTCCTCAGTGAGCTCTAGATTGTCGTAAACTTTCTCTTAACTTCAGATCACAAACAAACCCTGAAGGAGTTTCAGAATATCCTGATGACTCCACGGAGCGTCTGCAGGTCTTAAAAAAGATTTGGAAAGGTTGTTTGATTTGCTAAAATCTGAAAAATCTGAACCAAAACTTCTGGTGGCCACCAGAACCTTTTTAGTGCAATTATTACTACAATCGCAATCCCTAAAAACTCATGACTGTACTCATGCAGTCTTACAGCTCCAAATCCTCCTCGTCTCACAGTGTGAACAAATCCTTCAGAGATTCCTGCTTCTGTATTTGGATCAACACAAAATCTAATCACTTTTTTTTTGTGCCATCCATTATCTACACCACCACAGGATGGCACAGATTAATCTTAATTATTAATCCAGTGGAATATTTTACTTACAGAATCAAATGTAAGACTGGGGAGTTTTTTGACATTTGATATGCTGGTGAAAGACTTACAAAAGTCGTCTTGAAGAGAAAGATTGATTATAATCCCCAAAGTGGGCAAAATGTCAGTCCTGGTCATCGATCTGTAGGGACTTTAGAACCTGAAGTTTCCTCTTTTTCTTCCTTTTTATTTACGTATTTATTAAAAAAATATATATATATATTGATTTTTGTAAATCCGGCTTATCTAGTCTTTCTTTTTTTGTTATTTTTATGTATGCTTAGTTTATATTTTGCCCCAAAGCTGATGTCCTTTTATCACAGTCTCATTGCTGACAGCTTCTGATGTGTTGAACTGAGTGCAGCCAGTTCATGCACATATTTATGATATATAATATTTTGTTGTGGACATTCAAGATCATATTTTGGACAGTAAGGTGTACCCTGGTGTCATGTATTAGGGATCGAGGTGAGGATGTATTTGTTGTGGTCAAAGTTTACTTGTTGTTTGTATGTTTTACTGAATTGTTTGTTCAAAATTGAAAAGTTATTAAAAAATGTTGTTTAAAAAAAAGGTAGAAATTGCTGAAATTTAACCCTTCATGCCTCAGTCAAGCCCACATTCACACTCACTGAAAACAGGGAAGCACAGTGAGGACTTGACCAGTGAGATGAGAAACCTCTAGTCTCCGGTTAAAGCATTAAAATAACCAGATAACAGATTTAAAGCAAAGAAAAGGCACATGAGACCATCAGAAACCACTTCAGGAGCATTAAAGTACAAATAATTTAACAAACACATGGTTTTATACCAAAACAATTTGTTAGCATACAATTTATTTTAAGTATGTATATTAACACTGATGATTATTAATATATGCAAATAATTATAATAAATAACATAAATGTAGTTACTAACAGATATGCTACAGAGAAGCTTGTGTGTATAAAGCAGTTATGAGATGGATGATTATGAATACTGTAGTGGACATTTAAATATTATGTTTACGTATATACTGTATATGTAATATGTAAATCTATATTTTTATTTTTGAAGCTCTTACTTATTATTAGTGTTTTGTTTGTTCTCTTGGAGTTTTATATGAAGATTGGGGTTGTGCTTGCAGAGATTTATTTTTCTATAAAGATTGACTGTAGTTTGTAAAATGAGGCTGTTACCCATGTTTTTATATTATTAGATGAATAATGACAGCTGATAATGAATTATGATTTTAATTCAGTATTTGATCTGATTTGTCAGAAAGAGCAGGACCAGATAAGCTCTTTGCTTCATTCTGTTCTTCTCAAACTGGTTGTTGTGTTGATATACACATGTATGTACTCAGGTATAAATTTGTTTGGTGTACATATGTGTTATTTTGCATTGACTCGGTTGTTTTTTTTTTTTTTTTAAGTTTGAGATAAATAAAAAAGAAAGGAAGTGTGTATTAACCCTTTCTTCCCTGTGTGGCTCTGCAGGTTTGTGGGTTACCAGTACCCCGGATACAGAGGCTACCAGTACCTATTTGAGTGCGGTGATTACAGACACTACAACGACTTCAGCGCCCTACAGCCCCAGATCCAGTCCATTCGTCGTATCAGGGACATGCAGTTCCACCAGAGAGGATGCTTCAACCTGTCCTCCATCACCAAGTGAACCACGGCCGCCGCCCCCCCCCGGGGCTGTCGTAGCCGCGCAGCCCCGTCAGCTTTTTATCTCTCCAAACGGCCCCCCCTCCTCCTTTCTCCAAAACTTTCCTAAATTTCCACCATCGACATCGACGCTCCATTCCCAAAGGAAAGACACAATGAGAGCCAAAAACACGGGACAACATTCACTGACTTTTTATGGTGCTAAAAAATAAACGTGTTGTGAAAAACCTCAAACCGGCCTGACTGGATCAGCTTCTTTCTTCTCCAGTTTTGGAAACATTCTGATGTTTATGTGGTTTATTACGGCCTCTCGTTTGTGTGTTTTTATTCATTTTGATCTCCCACAGGCAGATCTTTCACTTACTTATTAAAGTGTTTCTTCTTCCTTGTTTGACATAGGCATTTCTGTGAGATTTATTTATTGAGTGGTTGATATCTTCATTGAAACATGCTCATAAAAACAAAATTAAATGTACAAAAGTGGCAATAAACATTAATAAAGTGAATATTAACAGTATTATTAAAGATGTTTGACATCTGGCAAACAGTGCACCTTCAAAAATGAGAAAAAGAAATGTACATAATTTTTTCCACAATTACCTTCATTTTTAAACATATATTTTTGATGTTTTTGTTAAGGGATACAAGTAACACAAGAAATAATGTAAAATATTGGATATGCTCATTTTTATAGACTGAAATTCGAGATATTAGGTACATCCCTTTTTCAGACACTATTTTTGGTGAAATAATTAAACTCAACACAGAATCATTGATAAAGACATAATCATAACGTAAGGCAGGGATGGGAAACTTCATAGCTACATAAAGGCACAAAAATATACTTAATCAACATTTACGCATATTTAAACTCAAATGCAATTAGCATTACTTAGTCTAATGAGCTAATTCTTACATTTTTATTTCTGTTTTGGCAAATGCATAAAGGGGAGTTAAACAGAAACAATTTAAGGCAAATATAGCCTATTTTTAATAGTATTTTTTCAGTCATGACAGATTTTGTCTGGTTTCTTCATAAACATATTTTTTATTGTTAAAAAAAATAGCCACGAGTTGCCCATCCCTAAGGCAAGAAAGAACTGAAATAAAAAAGAAAATAACAACAAAAAATACTGATGTATAAACTATTTAAATATTTATACCAGTATAACAATACCAAACTGAAAGATTAACCTGTAAGAAACTTCGAAAACTATTTTTACCATATTTATTTAATGTTGCCTATGTCTTAAAAAAGGTGTTTTTACATAATTCCCAATAAAAGTTCAACAACAATTTTGCTCTTCCAAGTGAGTCAGTGACCATAATCTGGATCCAAATGTTTAATTCATAGCAGTTATTCCAGAAAGAACCAGAGGATGGTGTTATAACTGAGCCACATTAATCTCCCTGTTCGTCCGCGGGGCTTTCATGTGACTGTAGGTGGTCAGTCTTTATCAGCATGTCCATGTGTGTTATCGTGCTGCTTCACCTTTGGGAGACTTTGGATTGCATCAGTCTGTTGCATAATCTTCTGACTGAGCAGGTAATTCATTAAGAGACTCACCTGTAAATTGTGTTGAAAACAGGGGGGCATGTGTTTTCCAATTTTATGTAAGGTGTTAAGTAAGGCCACGTGATGCATTCAGGGGCTCGAGGATGTTCTGTCACTTAAACTTTGGAGTTTTTAAAGTAATTGAAAGCATTTTGGTATATTTGAGTCATCGAAGAACATGAGAAAAAAGTGTCATAGTGTGAACAAAATTAAAAAATGCACTTTAAAGTTGCAAGTTCTGCCTTTATTGGAAAGTCGGGTCAGTGGATAGAGTCAGAAAGAGTGGGAGAGAGCCCAGGACTAAGACCAGAACCCACCACAGCCTTAGAGATCCGCACATGCTAATAGCTTAGCAACCTGTGCCCCAAGGACCCCAGACTTTTAAGACCTTCTAAGCACACTTAAGACCTTTTTAGACCGAACTTTGACCTTCACCCTTCTCACTACACTCCATAAATGACCATTTATGTTCTCAGTGACCAGTTTGTCTTCCCAAAGGATCACAAGATCCACTTCAATGACCACTTTACCCTGACCCACAGACCAGTGTTAATTTTATTGACTAATTATTTTCGTCATCGTTTTCTTCAACAACTAGACAGTGACTAATAAAAACAAGTGCACATGGACAAAAACTGAAACTACATTAACTGACATTTTCATCAACAAAGAAACTTGACTATGTTTGACAGAGACTTAATCCAATCAGACCTAATTTGGTCATGTAGAAAGTAGAGACAAAAAACACAGCTACTTTGGTTGTGTGGAAAGGTTGGATGAGTTAAGAGGGACATCCAATCACAGCTGCCTTAGCTTGGTGGTGGTGGGATAAGTTGTGGAGCGATCCAATCAGAGCTCCTCTCTTTATGAATTGATATATTTATGTAGAGCAGGTTCACTGTTTGTTGTCAGTTCTGGTATTGTAACTGAGATGCTCTGCCAGGTAGCCTAAATAAAGGTGACTGCATTTCACACAAAAGTTCAATTTGTTTCTGTTCATTTATACATTCAGACTTTACTAGCATTCAGTAAAGGGTTATTAGATATTTGATTTTATCCAAGTGTGAAACATGACTTCAGAAATTCAAGGAAACATAAACATGCCTTACCCTTTACACTTCATATTTTAGTCGACTAAATCAACTAAAACTAGACATTCCCAAACCAAACAGAATTTCCCTTTTGAAGTTAAAGAGTAAGTCATAAAAATGATGATTATTAACTTTGTCTGCATAACCACTGAAAGCTGAGCTATTTTAACAGTATATTAACGTGGAACTTTCTGATCAATATTTAATCTCGTTCAAAAAAACAAATATTAGCCTAAACATGTGCTTGTGAAAAATCTGACAGGGCCATTGACCATCGTACAAACTGTACGTTTTTAGTATTTATATTTTCAAACATTGCAACAACTTACAATTGGAGTAAATAAAACAATAAAATCAATATATTTTCCAGCCCTAGGGCAGGATATTAAGTTGCAGAGAAGAAGCTGATCGGATTCGTCTTTTTAAGGTGTCAGTCCTCAGGCCTGAGCTACTGCAAAGACGGTGCACTTCTGCTTGGGTGAAATTTCCTTGAGCTAAATATTCAACATTCATTTACTGATAAGCAGAAGTTGTCTTTAGTTGCTGGGTACAGCACTGCTTACAGGCTAATTAATCGATTAAATTGATTGATAGTCCAGCCCTAGCTAGAACTAATAAATGTAAGAGGTCATGGTCATGAGATAAAAAGCTAAAATAATAGCATAAAGAGGTAAATGTTAGCACAAGGAGATGTTTAATTTCATAACTGTGTTATTTTTAATTGTCTTCACATAATTATATAATTAATATTTCATTGTTTTGTACATTTATGTGTCCCATGCTTTCATTCGCATCTTAATTGAACTTTAGCACTGGACCTTTGGTGCACCCCTAGCCTTTTAGAGGAACCCCAACAGCTCTGTTGGCACCTCTAGAAACTATTTTAGTAATGTGGCCCTCTGTGGTGATGGTTAGAGCCCCTTTCCCTTGGAGACTTGGAGACCTGTGTACTTAAATATAAAGAAACAGATCATCTCCAGTCCCCTAATTAACCCCCTAGATGACTCCCTGAACTTCCATAGGGAACCTTTGATTCCCTTAGACAACCAGTAATTGTCTTTGACTCTAAGAACCTCAAACCATGTGTTTTCATAAGTGTGAAAGACTTTACTCCGTGCTCTCGCATAAGCAACACAAAATTCCTACAGCCGTGAACGCAGCAGGCTGCTTCATAACACCTGAGTTGAACTCTTCGGCGCAGACTGCAGGTCCATCAGCAGAGAGGGGAACATGGCTGCTCTGTTTAAAGCACGAAGAGGTAGGTACAACAAGAATAAATAACTAATAATGACCCTTATGTTTGAATTCAAAGGCAGTCCTGACCGATGAGTGGTTCTAGCAGAGGGTATATTCGGTGAATTTCTCCATAAAGTGACAGCAAACCGTGTTAGCTTAGCCGGTGTGCCTACTCAAAGTGTTACCGTGTATCTGCCGTAACTGTCGTGTTAACATCAAATGTTTGAAACAGAAATTTTTGGAACATTTGCTT
The DNA here is from genome assembly GCA_037902135.1 of Cetoscarus ocellatus. NCBI lineage: Eukaryota > Metazoa > Chordata > Actinopteri > Labriformes > Labridae > Cetoscarus > Cetoscarus ocellatus. The sequence continues at coordinate 179,960 of JBAMNC010001705.1, read as the reverse complement.
TTAATATGATTTATTTTTTGACAACAATTCTAAAAACAGCTGGCAGATTGTTCTGTTTTCACAAAAATATCAGAGAACCCTTTGTATCACTTTTCGTCCTAACGTTGTAATTACGACGGCTTCGTTCAGTCGGCGAAAGTCACCAGTTAACACGGTCACTCCGCAAACGGCAACACCAAATGCTACGTAACCATTCACTTTCTCACCCTGAGGAAGCTGACCTACATAATATTACTCCGTTATTGTTATAAATAAACATGTTAGCCGAATTATTTTTATTTTTTTATTCCCGTTGACACTAATACATAACGTTAGCTAATGTTTAACTCGTCTCTGACTGTTAGCTCCCCGGCTAGCTAGCTAGCTAAGGTTACAAGTTAGCCAGCTAGCTGCAATCACAACAACTTTGTCTCAGGTTTATGTTCAGGGAAAAACAACGTGTTTGTTATTTTTTTGGTGTCTAAGCAGCCGAAGTTTGTAATAAGACATGTTTATATCAGTGAAAGTGACATTAAGGTGACTGATAGTAACGTTAACCTTTCACCCAAATAACATCAGGCTAACTAGTGAGCTAATGGTGCGTTCAAGGATGCTAGTAAAAGGGAGAATAGTACAACTGTATTAATATATAAAACTGAGGAAAAAGAGAAGCCGAAATATGTTTTCAGTTTGTATAAATGACATGTTGCTGTAAAAGTGCACTATTTTAATTTGTTTCAGCCTTCCTGCATTTTTTTTGTTGAAAAATTTCCCTGACAATGTTAAAAGCATTTTTCAAATTATTGTTTAAAAGCTTTAATCCCCCAACAGTTGTGTTTTCGTAATGTGGTAATAGATTAATTACTCTGTAATTTCTTACCCAAAATCCCTTAACAGCTTTATTTTTCATCATCACTATAATGCACGATATGGGATTTTTGCAAATATCTGATATGCCGATGTTTCCAGACTAATTATTACCCTAATGATTTTTTTTTTTTGCACGAATACGAGGCATTTCCTTTCTAAGATTGACCTGTTTCTCTTGTTGTGACAGCATATTTGTGTTTAGACCATGAAAACAACATTTCATGCTCTTGTTTTTAAAATGTAAATATTCAGCAATAAGAGGGTGAAGCATTGTGCTTCAGTCATGCATTCTGTGGGTATTACCACCATTATATGTGACACAAATGGTTAATATGCAAGACTGAATATCGGCTGTCAATGTTAATATCTGCCGATATCATGCATCTCTTGTAAATATTTACACTCACACATTTTACTGTTAAAAAATTCACTGTTTAATGTGCCGGTTGTATATGTCGTAAAGTTAATAGCCACCAACTTCAGTTTGCACTATTTTCTACTAGGGGTTCACAATATTAGATTTTAGCTGATATGCCCATATTTTTGAACCCATTATCGCCAACACCAATATCAGTACTGATACTTTTATAAAAGTGCTTATTAAGGTATGATGAGGTTAATCGTCATGGTACATTTGTAAATTTTCAGCAAATCTCCTGTTTCCTCATGCTTTATTCAACATATTGACTGAGTGGTAATTATGGTTGATAATAATTACGTTTAATAAAATATGCCAACTTTTTTTCTTTTAATTTGATACAAGTCTCACAGTGAAGTCTAATATTCAAGTCTTACCTATGCTGAAGTGCAAGATGGAGATTGGCAGTGTGCGGTTAAGTGATTATTAACTGATGGGATTGTAATAATTGACAATAATATCATTTTGTATGATTTACTGAGTGAAGGGGTTTTTCCACAAGGGCCTCTTTAAATCTGATAAACAGTTAAAGTAGAAATTACCAAAATATCAAATCAAATTGGAGAATAGCTGAAGAAAATCTTCAGGATAATGATTCTACATATGACTTTATTTGCTATTTTTGCTCGGTGAATCTCTTGAAAACATTTTTCAGGATCAGCACAGTTGATATTTTGGTTACAACCAGTGGGAATCGCAGGGAAATGAATAAACAAAAAATAATTTCTGTCTCTGATCGGCTGTGAAATATTTGAGGATTTTACAAAGTAAATCTGAGTTTTGTTGTGTGACATTTCTCTCACTTCTCTCAGTAATTCACCTGTTTCTAAAACTAACATTATTGATTATAGATAATGACTGAACCATGTCTCTGCTCTCACTGTATACCTTTTTCAGGTTCTGCGGTGCTACATTAACTTTCCATGTTGCTGTTTTGTTAATCTTTTCTTCGTCATTAAACGTTCCTCTGTCTCTGTCTCTCTCAGCTCTGGGTGTTTGCCTCAGTAGTTGTCGGAGCTTCACTCAGCTGGCAGAGTTACCGGACACCCATCAGCTCCTCAGACAGACATGCAGGGACTTCGCCGACAAAGAGCTGATGCCCATCGCTGCCAGGCTGGACAAAGAGCATTTATTCCCCACCAAACAGGTACACAAAGGCACATTTACTGAGAGGAAGTATCTATCTTTGAGGAAATAGTAGTGTTTAGAAAATATTTCACTCAAGCTAGTCCAAACCTTTAGTATTTCTGCACTTTTTTTGACACTGTGTTTTAAAATGATCCCATTCTCCATTTGAATGATGAATAGTATGCAAGAGCAAGCTCACACAAAATAAAAGACATATATTTTATAAGAAAGGAGTGTAGAAAAGGGGTGAGTCTTGAAAAAATTAAATTAAAATTCTGCTAATAATCAGTATTTTGGTACCAAACCATTGACAACATGGTATTTGTTCAACTGTGTGAGTGGGAAGAAGTTTATCTGTAATTTCTGATGATTGAAAACATGAAAATCTCCAATACCTTGAGCCTATAGCTTTTATTTTTGGTCTTGAACATGGCACTATAATCATTAGTTTTTATCAGTAGAGTCATACTGAAGCTTTAAAGATGCTGTCTAGTGTTTAAAGAATCATTTTTTTCCTCAGAGGCAGAAAACAGTGAATATTTGTCTAACTCAAGTCCTGCTGTGGATCCATTTGCTGCCCCCTGGTGGTGAAAAAAGGGAACTCCAGCTGGTGTAATACCCCTCTCTTGATGTTCTTTAGATCGAGGAGTTGGGGGCGATGGGGGTGATGGCGATGGAGGTCCCAGAGGACCTGGGTGGAGCAGGGATGGACTACCTGGCGTACAGTTTGGCGATGGAGGAGATCAGCCGAGGATGTGCCAGCACGGGGTGTGTGGTGTCTGTAAATAATGTGAGTCTTGTCTCTCTGTGATAATATGTGAATTATAAAGGAGTTATCTTCTGTAAGTGTTGATGGTGGATTAATATTCCTGTCCTGGTGGTTCTGGTGTCAGTCTTTGTACATCGGGCCCATCCTGAAGTTCGGCACAGAGGAGCAGAAGAAGGAGTGGATCACGCCGTTCACCACCGGGGAGAAGGTGGGCTGCTTCGCCCTCAGTGAGCCAGGTAACTGTCCAACAATCATCACCATCACACCAGCTGGTGTCCTAATAAGGGTGGTTTAAGCTTGCTGTGTCGTACCATGCTCTCCCATTGTGCTACTCTTGAAAAGGCGCATTCTCTTGATGGGCAAACGATGCTGCCCCTATGCTGGAAGCCCCCACATACAGCTGCTCGGCCTCAGTGGATTTACACCTACACTGACATTGTCAATATGGAGTTATCAGTGGTGAAAATGCACGATGCTAGTATACATACTATTCTGGCTTGGCTAGCATTGGCAGACATGATCAAGGGGATGTTGTAACCACCATTTCCCATCATATCTATATGTAAAGCTGGGCAATATGACCTAAAAAACTGAACACAACAATTCAGTTCATGATTTTAATCAATTTTTTCCCTCTCAAAAAAAAAAAAAAAAAAAACTCCAAGTGACACAAAAATGACACGTTTTGCCTTCATGTTGTCAAATCAAACCTAATCAAACAGAATTTCCCTCTTAAAGTTGAAGTGTTTGTCATAACTGTGTCAACACTGAAGGCTGAGGTATTTTCACAGTATATTAACATGAAACTCTGATAAATATTTAATGTTATTTTAAAAAACAAATACAAGCCTATAAGAGTGCTTGTGCAAAACCTGAAAGGGCCGATCATCATGAAAACTGTGTTTATCAGTATTTATATCTATATAACATCTTACTATTGGAGTAAGTCAAGAAAAAAATTGTGATTTTTAATTTTTAAATCTCCAGGAAATAATTTGAAGTAATCAATATATTGCCCGGGCCTATCTATATGTGTAGCATTTTTGACTGTACTTAAACTCTTGTGTCCTGTGAACAGTATGAAGAAATCCAGGGTTAAGGGATGGGGGGTTGCCATGGGATTTACTTTTATTATTTTTGGTTTATTTAATGTCTTGTATACCTTTTGGTACTGTTGTTTTTGTTGCAGGTTTATTTTCTGTTTATGTTGCTCTGAGTGTTTGCTTGAAAGTAAAGTAAGAAGTTGATGCAATTAAAGACCTTAAAGTCTTGAGGATCATCACCTGTCAGCGTACGACAGTGCTGCCATTATAAAATCTTTAAAGCAAACGATAGGCCCCAATTCAAGGTGACTCTGGTACTCAGATTAGCTCGGCAGGTGTTGTGTTATTGCCTTATGAAGAGAGATGTTCCAGTTTCCACCCTGGTCTTATACCATGGTGTGTTTTTTTTATGTTTTTATAAAATGTTTATTTTTTGTGTGTTCTGTGCTGCCACAAATTCCTGTGCCTAACAGGTGTTTATATAGTGACAATAAAGAGCTATTCTATTCTAATGCTGAGAAAGAGACATCTTTTTCCTGACATTAGTCCTTGTAACCCTCAGGTAACGGCAGCGATGCAGGTGCAGCCTCCACGACGGCTCGCCAGGAGGGCGATGAGTGGGTGCTGAATGGAACCAAAGCCTGGATCACCAACAGCTGGGACGCCTCGGCCACCGTCGTCTTCGCCACCACGGACAAGAAGCTCAAACACAAGGTGAGACCAAGCACGCATGGTGCTGACTCTCTTATCCGCAGAATGTTGAAGTGATTTAACGTACGATGCTCTCTCATGTCTGCAGGGAATCAGTGCCTTCCTCGTCCCCATGCCTCACCCCGGCCTCTCTCTGGGGAAGAAGGAGGACAAACTCGGCATCAGAGCAACGTCCACGGCCAACATCATCTTAGACGACTGCAGGGTGCCACTGGGAAACATGCTGGGCCCACGAGGATCAGGATTCAAGATCGCCATGGTACACAATGAAGGCAAAGATATCCATGCATACAAAGCTTATCACCACTAAATATCCTGGTGTATTTCCACAGCTATATGGCCAAAAACGTACTAAAGTCAGAGTCTTTCCACTACAAAAACTGCAGGAGATTGTAGTTTAATCACTATCATGATACAAGAATGAACCTGCGATGCCTGAAAAGTAAATTTCACTGAATACCAAACTTTTGCTTTCTGTCCTGCTGCGTTTTCACACACATTTGGACTTCAGTAACTCCACCAGGGTCCTGATAGTCACCTGGTATCACGTATGTAATCTGATTACCTCTGTTCCTTGAACAGCAAACCCTGGACAGCGGGAGGATCGGGATCGCAGCTCAGGCTCTCGGTATCGCTCAGGCCTCTCTGGACTGCGCTGCAGAGTACGCACACAAACGCACCGCATTCGGGGCTCCAATTGGAAAGATGCAGGCCGTACAGGTAACAACACACCTTACAGGACATTAAGAATAATATCTATCTATCTATCTCTTTTTTTCCTTTTTTTTCTCTTTCTGTTTTTTAGTATTTTTTGCCTCTTTTTTTATTTTTTCTCTCTTTTCTTTTTAGTATTTTTTTTATTTTTTCTCTCTTCTTTTTTGCCTCTTTTTTTTTTCTCTCTTTTCTTTTGTCTTTTTTTTTAATTTTTTCTCTCTTCTTTTCTTTTTCTCTTTTCTTTTTTCTTTTTTCCTCTTTTTTTTCTCCTTTTTCTCTTTTTTCTTTTCTCTCTTTTTTTTTTCTCTTTTCTCTTTTTTCTCTTCTCTTCTCTTTTTTTTTTTCTCTTTCTATCTCTTTCTTTTATACACATACATACATACGGAGATATATCTATCCAGGCAGAGACGAAGGAACTAAAAATAAGAATTTATGACAGAGACTAACCTGTGGACGCCCAGATCATAAATCTGTTTTCATTTCATTTGTCTCTGCTGAATATAGATTCAATCAATTCAATAACGTCAGAATTTCCCTGAATTATCGATAAAGTGTTCTTGCCTCAGACTTCTATAAGATGGAATAATTCTTAATATTTTTGCTGCATAAAGTAGTGAAATAATTGTTTGTTTCTGTCCTTTTCTTTTAGTTCAAACTTGCCGACATGAACATGGCGATCGAGAGCGCTCGTCTGCTCACCTGGAAGGCTGCATTGCTCAAAGACTCAAACAAACCCTTCACAAAGGTACAGGCACAGCACTTATTTTGGCTTAATTCTGTATCCTTTATCAAAATACAGGTAGATGTTTTTCCATTGCCTGGGCTGTCAGCAGGGGGCGCACTAGGCGAGAGAAGAGGAATCTTATTATCTTAATCTTATGTTGATGAATATAAAATTTTAAACAATGTTTAATCATTAAAGACAAAGAAATTCTTAAAATAAGAATATTATTTTATCACAGTAATGACAGAAGAACAAGTTAGCAATCAGGAAATGCTTTGAGAGAGTTGTGATTTTTAAAAATACTCACGTTTATGTCCTAGGAAATTGTGAAATGTTGCAGCACCCCACTGGACACTAATGGCATATCGGGGTCGTAGATTTGTTGAAGTTTGTGAATATCTGTGTTCTCTGCAGGAAGCAGCCATGGCCAAACTCGCAGCATCAGAAGCCGCCACATTCTGCGCACATCAGGTAAAAAAAAATCCTTTAAATCAAGAACAAATTCTGTTAACTTTTAGTCAACCTCTGTTTGTGCCTCATTTAGCGGGATACACCAACATTTTCTTTGTTTTCATGTCTTACCTCACTCCTGAGTTGATGACCAGCAGATCTACTCCATTCTTTAGACTGTACTTGCGGTAACAAGGAAGAGACCGGCAGAGCTCGCCCACCGCTATTTAGCTTAGCTCAAACACTGGGAGTCAGTGGGTAGCGTTAGCCTTCCTCTTCCTTCAGTCATCAGATAAACTCTTCAGCAACTCTAAACAGTCCTGTGTGTTTGTTGTGATTTATGTTGCATTATCTTCTCCTATCATCCTATTGTCTTTTTCAACTCCTAAACAGAGGCTTTGTTTTGTTGACCTACTTCCGCGTTTTTTTGCGGGAGAGATGTGACGTGTACGAACGAGTCAAGTCTTTTGAATAGCTCTTTGAAGTGATCGATGAGAACCAATTTGCAGTTTTGAGTAAACCTTTCATTTGCGAGTCATTCTTAATTGGAAATTGCCTGCAAATTCAAGAATAGCTCACAAACAAACGGCTCATTCACAACTGCAAATTGGTTCTGATCGTTCACTTAAAAGAGCTGTTCAAAAGACTCGACTCGTTCGTACACGTCACATCGCTAGCCACTGTTTGGATTAGAAGAAGATAATACCAGGATAGCAGAAGATAACCTAACATAAAGCAGAGGCAGAGGCAGACTAACACTACCCATTGGCTTCCAGTGTTTGAGCTAAGCTAAGTAGCGGTGGACGAGCTCTTCCCGTCTCTTTCTTGTTACTGCACACACAGTCAAAAGAAAGGAGTCTATCTGCTGGTCATGGACTCAGAAGTGAGGCAAGACATGAAAATAAAATGTTGGCTTATCCCTTTAAGGTAAGTAACCCAGAGACAGAATAAAACAAAGAGGTAACTTTCATCTGTCTGCACTCTAAAATCAGGCGATCCAGGTTCTGGGGGGGATGGGTTATGTGACGGACATGCCCGCTGAGAGGCACTACCGTGACGCTCGCATTACGGAGATCTACGAGGGCACCAGCGAGATCCAGAGGCTGGTTATTGCCGGACAGATTCTGAAGGAGTACCAGCAGTAGACGGGCCGTGGGCGGTGCCTTCTGGTACAAAATGGACAAATAACCACAGACACTGGGACGCCTGCTCGCTCTTAGAGATATTAAGGATTTGATGAAGCTTTCATCCAGTTTGACAGACGGACTTAAGGCCACAGTTAGATGAAAACACAGAGTTTATTTAAGTTTGGATGATTTTATGTGCCCGTTATCTCAGTTGACTCTCGGGGAATTCAGGAGGCTGTCAGTTTGGAGCAGATTAAAGGGTCAGTTCGCCTAAATATAGAGGTTTCTCTTGTTGCCATCATGCTGTACAGGTAAGGTATGTTTTATGGTTCCTCTTTGCTGAGTTCTTTTTGGTGCTCCAAAAACGTTCAAAATCAACTTTTATAAAACACACTGTGCCGTCCTTTTGTGTTCTGTTGGCTCTACCTCCTTTAGTGGTTCAACAACTGACTTTTTAAGAGGAATTTCACGTGAATGTAAAAAAAATCAGAGGTATAAGCTTCACTTTCTTCATTGTTTCATCTAAGAATCACTTGTACTCTCTGTCAGGAAGTATGTCACTCGTGTGTTGCCTTTTAAATAAAATTAATTTAAAATTTTCCTGTTTTTTACGTCAAAGGAAACATGAGATCGAAGCTCCAGACCAGACTCTGAATGTGCTAAAATGTTTAGATCATCTTGGGTAAATTAACACCAATATCTCTGTTATGCTCCGTCCTAAAGCTGCCTGCATTTTCAGTCAAAAGTGCAGAAAAATGCCTTTTCAGGTGTCTCTGTGTATAATTTAAATTCAATGTTATGTAGTTTTTCAAAATCACAGAAACCTGCAATGATAAAAACTCAAAACTGTCCAAGATTCTTGTATTTGGGTGCCATGTTTTCACTATTTAGTGTCCAAGAAAACCCTCCAAATGTGCACAAATTTCTAGGAACACACAATATCTTCTGTATGATATCAGTATCTGCAGATCATTGCATCAAAAGATTAATATCAGTATTACCAGATATGAAGATTTCTGACAAGATTTCCTGCCAATGTTATGGCCTTGTGTATTTGCATCAAGATTGTTTTTTTTTTTTGCATATTAATCATAAATTGTGAGTATAAGCTTCCAAAATAGGGCAGGTTTTCTGTCAGCTGGTAATTAAATCAGTGTTTTAGCTTTAAGAGGGCATCTGAAGCTTGATTTCACTGTTACTGTCAAAAACGCATTTTATATAATTAATCAATCAATTAACTTTATTTGTACTGCACCTTTCATACAACATGTGCAGCACAAAAGTGCTTTACATAAACAGAGAACAAATAAGAGAAAAGTATGTGCAAATAACAGATAAGAACAAACTAACTCAAATTAAGCAAAGTAAATAAAATTAATTTAAAAAAATCAAATACCTTAATTTAGCAGAACTGTGTGCGTGAGCAAGAAACTGTGGAAACACCAGCATGAGTTCAAAATGAGAAAACACTCGAGATACAAGTGAAAATAAAACAGAGAACAAATAACAATAGAGTTGGAAGAAATTATTAAAAAGCTCTTTCTTGAGTTTGCTCTTAAAGTATGTACAAGACATTTGTGTCAGAGAGAGAACTACTTTTTGTCATTTCCATTCATCGGTATCGGTCTTGAACTTTATTTCTTTATATCTGATATCAGAAAAAAATCACATTTTTTGCATCCTTCGAAACTTCCTTGCATATGTGTTTCCTTTATTGATGATCAGTATTCAGAGTGTTGCAGTAGTTTAAAGACTGGAGAAGTTGAGGTTATTGGTTATTCTCACATCAAATAATCCCAACACCATCAGTATCCTGGATAAATCTCTGCCTGTGTGCTGATTTTTTTTTTTGGTGATCTGAACCTTTAACATCAGTTTCGTGAGGTGTTCGTCCAGCAGAGGGCGATGCTGTGCAGCCGTTTGTCTCTTGACCCACTTTTTCTGCTTCTTATTGATTCATGAATGACCTAAAAATACAGAAATAACACATAAATACATTTATTTTAGAGGCATGTGCAGCTTTTTATTTAGCTGTTAGTGCTGAATCTACACAGGAAATGTTTGAAGTCGGTTTGAAGCATTTTTCAGATAAGTCTGTGATACTTCTGTTTCTTTATACTGTTTTTGATCTGACAGACGTTTGTGCCTCAATAATATGTACATATTTTAATGTAACTTATTGTGTGCAGATGATAATTAAACATAGTTACAGTCATTAACATAAAGATGATATGGATTTCTTTTCATATTTACTACAAGTGATGGAAGGACTTGGATCATAACTATAACTGAATGTTTTTCTCTAAAGGTTCAGAATAAAAGCATCAGAATATGAACAAATAATTAAAGTAAAAGCATGAATTTTGCATTGTTTCTTACTCTTACATTCTAGTTTTTTGGACCAGCTGGTAAATCATGCCCTGCTTATTATGAAAAGCTAATAAAACTCTTGATTATTATTGTAAATGTCACAAGTGTGCAGAGAAAATACATAAAAAAACAAGAAATTAAAGAAGATAATGAACTGTTAGGCTATCTGGCATTATATGATATGTAGATGAAGTTTACCTCCATAAAAATGAGTGTTTTTATTTCACTAGTTGACTGTTAGGGTCCATTTACAGATGCAAGATGTCGGATTTTTGCAGATGTCCAATATGTCAATATTTCCCAAATCATTATCACACATACTTTGTGTCAAGAGCAGAAAGTCTAGACTTCAGTCCATATTTAATAAATGATACTTATCATTTATAAAAGTAGACATTCAGTGATGATGTAAAACATCATAGTACATTGTTTATTTTTTCCAATATTAAAATCAATTTATGGGATATATCTGCCCAGTTGTTAGGTCAAAGTATCAGCTGTAAATATATGTTAAAATTTCCATATCTGCTCAAACCAATAATCAGCTTTTTAGGCAATTGCCTGATGATACCCTGTGAATATTCACCCAATCATATTGTGGATCCTTATTTTCACTGGATTAATTTTCACCAAATAGTTAATCAATATAATGAATTGATCATCAAAATGGTTGCACAGTTCTCAACATCTTGATTCTAGCTCATTAAGATTACACTACATTTGAGTGTCAGTTATGAGTATTAAACATTTTTAACATATCTTATTATTATGATTGTCCATTCAGTAGATACACTACTTATCCCTTTCAGGCCACAGGGGGCTGGAGCCTATCCCAGCTGACATTTGGCGAGAGGCACAGAAATAATGCTGATAATAATAATGAAAAAGAAAAAAAGGTCTACCGGTACATCATGTGGCACAGTAAAATTTAAACGTGATTACTCGCCTTTTCTTAATTGTGGTCCCTATTTATTGCTGCCTTCCTTCAGTTTGACTCTGAATGTATCACTGAATCATCTTTAAGGAGTAGTTTATGTTTCGTAAAAAGGGAATTAGTAAATATAATTGACAGTAAATCAGCAAGGCAGTTATTGTAATTGAGGTTAAAATTCAACTAATTTTCCAGCTCTAAGTCACAGTGTTTTTACAATCAAGGCAACTTTATTTATAGAGCAACATTCAGACATATAGCCTTCATAGTGCTTTTAAGAGTTAAAATATATATATTATTAGGAGTAAAAGAAAGATATGAGCAGAAAAGAATATAATCCCAAGATAAAATATAAGAAAGAAGCTATATTAAATAAGTCTATGTTTGATTATAAGACCAGAGGAGATTAAAGGAGAAGAAAAATAAGAAGAAGCTGAGCTTATGAGGAGGCTGTGGTAAATAAAAATGTTTTAAGACCTCTTTTAAAAGAGTTCAAAGATGTAGAGAGTCTCAGGTTTACACTGCAGACCACATTCACACATTCACTCACTGATGGTTTTCAGTTTTTATTTGTTATCCTTTAGTATTAATTAACACATCTACACACTTTTATAGTCATTTACTCGCCACTGACGCAGCAGTAGGAGCAACTTGGTGTTAATATGATGTTATAAAGGTGAAGTGGATCAACCATTCAGGTCGTTTTCTGAGGCCCTCTGTTAAAGAATTTGGCAGTCCCTTAACTGTTCAATGTCACTGACTTGCTATCAGAATCAGAAATACTTTATTAATCCTCAAGGGGAAATTCGGTTTTTTCAGTTCCTCTTATACACAGTATAGCAGCAGGAATATCAAAAAAAGACATTAAAATAGATAAGAGCATAAAATTTAATAAAATAAAATGAAAATAAAATAAGATGAAATGAAAATTAAGCAGGCAGGTTGCAACATGCAGAATCTTTAAGCAATGTCAACTTCCTTATGTGGGGGAAAAATAAGTAATTTAAGTTGAAAGACTATAAATAAGGCCAAGGAATTTGCACTGTTGACATTAATATTTACAATATGAGTATAATATGACAGCACTGTTTGTCCGAAAGGCAAAGTATAATGATTAGAAGGGTTTTATAATCCTTTAAGTATTAATTTTTAGTATTTCAACATTAATTCTAAGAAATCTTGCCTTTTTGGGTTATTTTAAAAGATCTTGACAAACCGTGTAAGTGTTTCCTTTCTTGAATGAAATAAGAGTTTTAATTTTTCTCAGTTTGGGTCTGAAATCGGTCTTAAAATCTCTTACAGTCGATTCTAAAATAAATTCATATCCCTTATAAATCATTGCTATAGGCATTCTTGCAACAAATGCAACTGCACAAGAGCCCTGGAGGACTGTGGCATTTACCACATACATGACCATCCTCTGCCCCCCCCCATCTGTGCACACACTAATTATCCCGGTGCGTTTGTGGGTCACCCCCTCATGATCGCTTTAATACTCTCCGCCTGTATCTACCCGTACTGTCTGCATGCAGACAGTTATCAGAGGATTAAAGCAGAAATGTGGAGAAAAATTACAGGGTATGGTGCAAGCTTCACCTTTAAGTTCTTCTCTAAGTGTAGAGAAACAGCATAATGTAAAGCGGGGGTGCTCAATCAAAGGGCTGGGGTCCAAAAGGGGGTCACAGGGAGGACTTTAGTGGGTCAGGAATGTGAGCATGGGAAAATGTTGAGGGGGAAGAAGTCTAATGTGTTTATCTGTGGTATGGAGGGATTAAAGTTGTTTTTCCTGAGATTTTAACTCATTCATCTCCCCTTTTTTTGGAAAACAAGTTAATCCATGATGACAAAAATACTCAAGTTCTGTGGAGAGCGATGAAAATGTAAATGTTATCACAGGAAACAGACGCGTGGCCTTCTCACTCCTGCTCTCGCTCCAGTCTCTTTGTCCATTTTCGTCCAATCTGAGATCCAAACTCTGAATCCCTTTTGTGGTTTTTGGGGCTGGAGTCCATCTGAGCTGACTTGGGGCGAGAGGTGAGGTACACCCTGAGCTGGTTGACAGCCAATCACAGGGCCACATGGAGAGGCTGGATCCCAGTCAGTTATTTTGGGGCTTTGGTCTTGGTCTTATCCCTCGAGGAAATGGAGGCAGGGGACTGAAAATGGAGGATGAAACTTTGCTTCTGCAGCTTCTCGTCTGTTGGTGATGACTGTAATGATTTTTTATGAACAAATACACTTTTATTACACTCTTTATTTAAACTGATTATAAACCCCTGAACTCGAAAATCAACCTGCAGACTGATTAAAAACATGTTTACTGGTTCATTCTTTTTTTTTTGATAATTATTTTTATTATTTTCCGAAGATTAAACAATCAAAGAAATGAACACAGAATAACGAAAAACCCCAAACTAAACAAAACACCAACCCCCAAAACAGCACACCAGTTTGAGACCAACATCAAGGCCTCGAATTCAGACCACAAATCAGGCAGGAATATTTGTGTACAGGTAAAATTAACTAAGAAAAACAGAATGTGGCGGCATTAAACATTAGAGATGATCACCCTTATACAACATAGGTGTAGGACATCAAAGCTCTTTTTTTTTTTACCATTTAAAAAGTTCAGCGATACTGGTTCATTCTTTTAATATTTCATTGTTCATTGATCAGTAGACTTTTTAAAATAATCTGACTTTTTGTCACTGTGCCCTAAAATGGCCTCGTATATTTATGTATGCCATTAACAATGGTATTATTTTTTCAGTTTATTTTTTTAAATATATTGAAGTCAGAACAAAAATCATAATGGTCTGAGGTGTTTAGAGTGAATTTGTCCTGATAATCGGCTCTGAAACAGGTCAGGCTGATAATCGTGAATATTAAACTTGTTCAACATTTTAAAACCTTCACGTTTGTGGGGAAAGTCCACGACTCCCATGTCATGACTCTATGAATGTAGCCAATCAAGAAGCGAGCTGACTGAGGAACAAGGAAGCAGGTGTAAATAAAAACAAACATGGCCGACCTGAAACATAAAGTTCGGTGGAGCTCAGAAATGGACGACCAGCTCTTGTGTTCACACTGTCGCCAGGATTTTTTTTTCCCCTGTCGTTTCTTTTTTTAGTTCAAAAATAGTCCCAAGACCACCATCATTCCCTCTCCTCGTATGTCCTCTTCCATGTTGTGTTTTCCGTTTGTTGCTGTTTCTTCTTCTTGGTTTTTGTTAGATCAGGTTTGATCAGATTTCTGTCTTGGAGGACTAGATTCTAGATCGGTGGTGGGACAGAATGGTTATGTGTGTGTATGTTAAAAAAAAGTAAAGTTCCGAGAATAAAGTCGAAAAGTTACAGGAATAATCTCAAAGTTATGAGAATGAAATTAATAAATCTATTTAAATTAAGCTACAAAACAAACTTTATTCTGAAAGGTTGTACCAGAAGAGAATGAGAGCGTCTTCTTGTTTATATTGATCTGAAGTTTTGAAAAAGAGCCTTCTTAATGTCTTTATTCTTGTAACTTTATGAGATTATTCTTGTAACTTTTCAACTTCATCCTCGTAACTTTACTTTATTTTTTTTTTTTTTGAAACATGGCCCTTATCCTCTGTCGTATGATCCTTAGTGTTCAATGCCTGATTTTTTATCTTCATGTGATGGCTCTCTAACAGAAGAAAATGAACTGAAGAAAACCACACACGTACGGGGAGAACATGCAAACTCTACACAGCAAGATCCTGGTTGGTTGACATGGGAAGCTGAACCAGCAACCTTCTTACCTGGGACAAGCACACTGATCTACTGCATCCCTGACACCCTGACATTTTTCATCAGATGAATTTGGTCTCTAATTTTCTTATATTTTGGTTCTTCCTCATAAAGGAGGCGACTGTGGGTTCTCAGTGCGGAGAACTGTTGTGACAAACTGCAACAGGAACTCATCGAACACCAGCAATGATTTGAAACTTTTCCTCTAAATAAGAGAAATGAAGGAGGTGATTTTCTACAAACAAAGATTCAGATCCCTGCCTCTAAAATCATTCAGGGCAGACTTTGAGGAGATCCCCCTCCCTCCATGGTCGCGTGTGCTTTCCTTTATGCATGTGTTCAGTCTGTCGGTCATGCGTGTGTTTTCAGTCTGATGTGTTATCCGCGCTCTGCTTGTTTATCCACGTGACCTGATGGAGGGACACTGATTGCGCCGCTGGTCCAGATCTAGGCCAAGCTTCCTGAGGCGGGTGTTGCACCCTGCTGATTGTGCTAATCACCCCGACGCTCTGCTGGCCGCATTGTTCCCCTCCGCCTTTTACAGCTCCATCAGGGGTGTGTGAACCAGAGCCCTGATTATTTTGACGTCGGGTTGTCTTTGGCGTTGTGTTTGTTTCCTTTATTTCTCATGCAAACAAGTGCACCAGTTAAAACACTTTATTGTGTTTCTGCTGACGTGAACTTTGACCTGGTTACTCAGGGGAGATGGGGGGGGAAAGGGTTCGGAACATTCTGGTGACCACACAAAAACAGACCACCTCATAATGAGGGATAATGACACTAATGTGAAGCACGGACTATTTTAAGACTGTGTTTAGGGATCTGAATAACACGCAGGAGTAAAATGTTTTGGAAATGCAGCAGCAGATTTCTGCAACCCAGAAAAATAAACACTCATCGCAGTTTTACGCTGGAAGCCTTCTGGTCACTTGACAGCCATGGAGTGTGTAATCTTTTATTCTGGAGAGCATTTTCTCAAGTCTGAGCCTTCAGTCCGCTACATCCTTCACATCTCAGGCACCATAAATCTTAATCACAGGATGCTAAACTGTTTTTACCACAAGCTGTGCAGGGATTTTGGTCAAAGTGTACAGAAAACCAGAAGCAGACAGCCGTATTTATCTTGTTTCAGCAGATGTGTAACTCCATAAAGGTGGAATAACTCAAAGATGAGGTAGATACAGTACAGTTACACTTCCTGTTTGCGTTTTTCAAAGTAAAAGCAGGGTTCAGCATTTCTACACATGGTCCTTCGGTCACACATAATGCTTTTATTCTTAAGTTTTTGTTAGATGTCAGAAAGATGGATAGAAGAGTGGATGGATGGATAAATAAATAGATGGATGTATAGATTGTTTGATGGATAGATAGATGGATTGATGGATGAATTGTTCGATGGATCATTAGATTGAATCGATAGATAGATTGATAGATGGATAAATCTTGGGTTTATTCATCTATCAAACAATCAGGTATCTACAACCTAATACGCTTAGGAACTCACCCCAGAGGTTCAGTTTAGTGGGAGGACCAGGACAGGGAACTTGATTATTAGAAAGATTGGGAAGGGTTCAATTCAGGAACAAAATCTTATTTCCAGGAACATCTGAAGGGAGCCAGCAAATGACCCTCATAGAAACACTTCATTTGAGTTGCTGCAGGGTTCAGACTGTGACCTTGTTAATCCAAACCCCTGTCACTGACTGAACCACTGATGCTACAACTGACTCTGATGCCTTTGAAAGAAGCAATAAGAGCTATTAAAGGCTCCAAAATAAGAATGTTTGTCTATCTACGGATCTACAGTAAAGTTGTAAACATGTCCTCTCTGTAATGTCTGAATATATCAGAGCTTTTTGTTCATTGGAGGTAAATACGCATGGCCTAAGACACTATAAGACATTGCAGGCAGCCATTGTAGAGTATTTATCCCTGCAGGAATAATCTCTCTGTTGAACTGGTCCCAAAACCTCTACATCATTTAAGTACTTACAGGCACAGAATATCATATTTGTGCTCTAAAACTCCATAATTGTTTAGAAATAAATTACTTAAACCATGATGCATAAATATATATTGTCGAACACATTACCTCACATAATGTTGATTTTTATCAACAGTTATCATGCGGCAACCATGACAGGACATGTTCGGTTAAAGGCTGCATCATGAATCAGGAGCTGCTACTTAAGGCTTCTCGTTCGTGGTCTGTGCTGCTTACGTGTGATGGACCACCACTTCTCTCTGACATTAGCTGAACGTTCTGACCCTCAGATTTCCTTCCTACCCTGACCTCATAATTCTGCGACCCTTCTAGACATTTCCAGGGCAGTTAGGGACAAGCTGCTCCAGCTCTGCTCTTCCTCATGTGTATTTGTTAAATGAGGACGCTTCAACAGCAACTGTGCTGAAAAGAGAGTAATTAAAAAACGGTAAACCACCATTTTGGAGTCATGGTTGGATTTCATATAATGTGGGAGAAAAGCTCTAAAAAGTGGACCCTCTGGGAACGAGCTGCAAGCAAATCAAGAGCAACTGGACAAACTGACAGCACTTTTTTTTTTGTTGAATATTTTGTGCCTAATTGATATGGAGGAGAGATTACAAGATTGTGAAAGTGGTTTAGGGAGAGTAGGGGAGGTCGCTCTGCAAATGGACCTTAAGCGGGGAATCGAACAAGGGGCCAGTCAAAGGATATGTGAGAAAAGTCAGGTTGCTTACCGCTCTGCCAAACCAACACTCCATGAAGCACGTCATTAACTGAGTGGTGCAGGGATGGCGTGTTTTTGTAGGCGAACCCAGAGGCTCAACCAGAAATGGTTACGTAAGAATCTCCGTCCATTCTTTTTAAAACACAACAAAGCTCTAAAATTCAAAGGTGGGGCAACATCAGATGTTTCTTATGTTGTAAATAAAATGTGCAGATCTTGCATGCTTTTGCTCATCGTGGACCCTGTTTCTAGGGATGCATGATATTATTGAACCAACACTGTCACCAGCATATATGGACATTTTTTGCAGATAGTTTAAGCCAAGGGCGGCACATTGGCGCAGCAGGAAGTGCATGCGCTCCACAGTACAAAGGATGCCAGTTCGATCCTCAGGTCGGGCAGGGCCCCTCTCTGGGCACCCTGACCTCAGGTCAATCCCAATTGTACCCCTTAGCCCTTGGTTTTGCGTATTCACATCAGTGAAGGGGTATTTCAATTCTCCGGAAGGTTAAGAGTAAGAGCTACACAGCCCATGAAACAAAGACAATCCGGTACCTCACTTTAAAGGAAGGGGTATGAGAAATTTCCCATAATACACCATGTCCGCTGATAAGATAGCAGAGCGGAGACTAAGGAAGCGCACAGTTATAAGTAATTATTGAATTATTAAGTAAATATATTAGCTGTAATGTTGGCAGATTTTACAAATGTACCATAATGGTTTATCTCATCATCATTTATTAAAGAGTAAAATGTTGTTTTTATTGCTTCACATCTGTTTCTAATGCAGACTGTCACCATGAAAGGAACAGTTTGATTTGTGCTTTGTGCTTTGTGAAAAATGTTGTTTTCTGTATCGATGATGAGTTTGGAAATATTGGCATATTTGCATCCTTAACTGTTTCAAATATATATATGAAAAAATCTACTCTAAAACCTTACAGACTTTGGGACGAGGGGACAGTAAGTGCTAAAGTGTGAACCCACTCTGTTATTGTTTTATTCAGAGCCCCCTAGTGGTGGAATTTCATACTGCATGTTTAAACCCATCCATCCATCCATTATCTATACTGCTTATTTCGGGGTCACGAGAGGCTGGAGCCTTTCTCAGCTGATTCTGGGCTTGAGGCAGGGTACAACCTGGACCAGTTGCCAGAAAATCACAGGGTCACACAGAGACAGAAAACCATTCACGCTCACACTCATTCCTAAAGTCAATTTAGAGTCACAAATCAACCTTATGAGCATGTTTTTGGTCTGTGGGAGGAAACTGGAGTGCCTGGAGAGAACCCACGCATGCACAGGAGAACAAACTCCTCACAGAACGGCCCGGGCTGTTCTCGCAGTGAGGCACGTGCACTACCTGCTGCACCACCTGTGTTTAAAGCAATATGAAGGAAATGAGATAAACAGACATTAAACTCAACTTAAGCTTTAAACCTTCACAAAGCCTGCAGTAAACAGAAGAGTCCAGGCACTGAGAAGTTTATTTTCTTTATTATAAAAATGTTTTTATTAAAAGAGTTTAAAAAATGACTGAGAAACAAAAGCTCTGTCCATGTATTCATGTGTAAATGAGCCTCTTTGACGGCACTAATTGGACTGAGAAGGATTTCACTGTCTGCTGAGTGTTCACTGTGGGAAAACACACACAAAACAATATTTACAATGGAGTTATGGAGACGCTCGGCCACACAATGACAGGATGGAAACACCAGGCTCATAATGTGAACTTTAGCTGCTTTTTTTTTTCATTCATCTGAATGTGCCAGCGACCAGACTTAAAAAAACTTTGAGCTCGTTAAAGCACTTAAAAAGATAAATGACCCTAAAAAGTACATTCACTGCAGGGAGGGCTGATAGTGCAAAGCATGAGGAGCAGAAAAAGAGGTTTTTTTAGTTTGACTCACTTTTATTTCAACATAGGAATCTAATGAGAAGACAGTATTTATGATATGATGATGTAAAGATGGAAGATTTCATGTCACTGTCACATTGTTAAGTTGTTGTGGACCCCAGGAAGAAGAATAAGCAGCTGATGGGGATCCTAATAAACTCAACTATCTCAGCTTTTATCCGATACAAAACTGAATTAAGGATAAAAATATAATAATTCTCTGAATTTTCACCTCAAATCCAACTGAAACCTTCAACCTTTTTTCTTAATTCTTTCTTTTACCATCTCATAAACATCAAGTTTTGTGGACTTTCCAGACATTCATCAAGTGGCCTAAAAATATTTTAACTTCATTAAAAGTTTTTCTTTTTTTTTAACCACAAAAATGTTAGATAATCAGTTTGAACTCTTAAAAAGGCCCCCTCAACTATACATTTATTTTGGAAATTAGACATGGTTCTCAATACTTTGTTAGGCAACATTTTGCCGGATATTAAATTATATTATATTTATGTATATATTTATGTATTTAAATATTATATATAAATATAAGTTATAGGGTTTTTTTTATAAAGCAGTTTAATAAATTAATTTTTATTAATGTCTTTTGAAGAAAATGATCCAATATTACCCTTTTTTGCTGACATTTTACATGATGCTTCTTATTTTTTTTGTTTTAACATTATATCTTTGTTTGAGACTTTAAATGTTTAGTTCAATACAGAAGATGTGCTTAATTTTCATTTTCTTTGTCCCTTTTGACCCTCCATACATATTTAACGTTCACATCCACAGTCCTCCCATCACATCCTCACAAATTTGACTTTTTCTTATATTTAAATGCAATATTTGTTGGCATGCAGCAGCTCAACTTTCCCTCCATAGCTGTGCAAAAAAAACCCAAACTTTTCTGTGACAAATAATCAGTTTAAAATGGGAATTTCTGCTTTGAATTTTCTTCTTTAATCCAAACATTTAGCTTCAGGATAAACTTTCTCTTACTCACAAATTCTGCAAAAAGAAAAAGAAAATAGAGCGAAATAAAGAATCTGTACATGTATTTTAAGCCCTTTGCACTTTTTGAAGGTTGAACTCTCTTCTTCATGTTTTGATCCCTTTCACAAAAAGCAGATAAAGACAAAAGTTAACATTTTGCAGATCAGCAGGAGTTGTCTGATGATATTTTTGGAGACTCCTGTTTGGCCCCCCTGACCCTCCGTACGTGTCCAGCCTCAGTTTCATGCCTCCTCCTGGTTCTCCTCCTGGTTCTCCTCGCGGCTCCTTTTACGCACATCACGTCACAGTCTCACAGCAGAAACAGAAGCCTCAGCTCTGCTTCGACAGTCACAGAAGTCCTGAAACATGAAGTCAGGGTCTGTTTTAGACGTAATGTTTCTTGTCGAAGTCTCCGTTGGCCGTGATGCTCTTGGCGGGCGCGTACTTGATGGGGTAGGTCCCGCGCACGCCCTGGGAGAAGGAGCAGCACAGCAGCGTCCCCCCCAGCAGCAGCAGCGCGGTGGCGGCCCAGCCGATGTAGATGGCCGCTCCGATCTCCCTCTTCTTGCTGGAGGGCACGTGGGGGTCGTGGAAGTCCACGATGATGTTGTTGGCCATCCAGCAGAGCGGCACGAGCACGAAGAGCCCGCTGATGATGTAGATGACCCCGCCCGCGTGCACCACCCGCGCCTTCAGGGTCTCGTCCTTGATGCAGTTGGTGCACTGCGCCCCGGCGATGGTCACCGTGAGCGCCACCGCGCCGAGCACGGCCGAGATCACCGTGAGGGCGCGCGCCGTCTGCAGGTCCTGCGCGAGCGCCAGCACCGAGTCGTGGACTTTGCACTGCATCTGGCCCGTGCTCTGGACCACGCAGGACATCCACAGGCCGTCCCAGATGGTCTGAGCCACCACGATGTTGGAGTCGATGAACGCCGTCACCTTCCACATGGGCAGACCGCACGCGACCATCACCAGGAGCGAGCCGGTGACGCACAGCGCGAGGCCGAGGAACTCAAGGCACGCGGCGAGCATGGTTCTGATCCACCGAGATCCTGATCCGAAGACTCTGATCCTCTGAAAGTCCCGATCTGAGGTGTCTCCAGTGGCTCTCTGCGCGCTTTGAGTACGTACGCCCCTATGATTTTGATTTAAGCCCACTCTGCTGCAGCTCCTCCATCAAAACAAACAGGACGAACTTTAAACCAATCAGCTGCGGATGCGTCTCTCCTGCAGCCAATGAGGAGGGAGGGGGGGGTTCCTGGAAGCGTGCGCTTTTACGCACCGCTGTGGGGCAGAGGAGCTGGAGCGCAGCAGATGTTTTCTTTGGATTCATTTCGCTCTGGAGGGGGTGAAAATGGGAGCCAAGATTCCAAAGAACTGCATCTGAATTTCCAACCTAAATGATGATATAACATTTCAAAATCCTCTTTAATTACCGAGAAACACAAACCTGATGTGGACCAGTGCTCTGAGGACAAAGACGCCTCCCGGGAGAAACATCCTGGCACCAAAGCCGGACTGATTTTTGATGGACTCTACACCCAGTTTCTGTTGTTTTCACTTTTTATCCACCATGTAAAAGGGCAGCTGGGTTTACATGTGCTAGAAAAGTCCAAATGATTATGGAAGAAGATTATGGCCACTGAAAAATGTAGAGCTGGAGAAAGTCTGTATTCTGACTTTAATTTTATTCTCCTATATAATTCAAATCTGTGTTAGAGTGCTTACGGGTTATACAGCACCGAGAACCGTTTAATGTTTTCTACTTATTTCACATAAAAGTGTGATATTAATTTTAAAAGTCCTTCCTTAAAGTCCTGAGAAACACAAAGCAACAAAGAATTTCTTCATAAGATATTTCTGATCACACAGACACACTATCAGTGATTTAAGATCTTAGATCTTTGCACTGTTTTTAAAACATCAACAGTTAAGTTAGAGAGTTTATTCCACTATAGATGAATCCCTGAAATTTTACTCTCAATAGAAGCTTTGTGCAATATTCTAACTGAAATAACAGCTTAGTTATTCATATTCTTATATGTTTTATTTTAAGTTACTGTGGTGCAAATGCATTATTTTCAAATTGCAGTGTTAATTTGGAGGTTACACTTAACAGTTAATAAAGAGTTTATTTCTAACACTCAGGGCTGCACACAGATATGGCTTGGCCCCTAAAAGGCTCCATATTAGGGCCCCTAGTTGGTTCTAGGACGTCTATAAACATAGTCACTACTAACCCAAAACGTAAGTTCTACCCAGCTGTGTCATATTTGACTGGCATATGTTCCCAAACCTGACCTGACCTGACCTTACCTGACCGTGTACCCAGAGGCTTTAAACTTAACAAACACAAATATTGTAGAGATTTGCACCTCATTTATGTTTTTCTCTGATGTGGTTCAAATCAATTAAAACAGGAGGATTTTCAGAGGTAAAAAAAGTCAAGTCTGTGAAGAAAAGTCAGACAGAGAACTGTCTTTATTGATCGGTTGATGGATTATTTAATATATAGATGGATGGTTAATGGACAGTATGATTATGGCAGTGTTAATGTTGACAGCACTTTTTAATTTATTTTTAGTTTTAATATTTTGCCTAAAATGTCCTTTAGTTTTAGTCATAATTTAGTCGTCTAAATTGTTTTCATTTTAATCTAGTTTTAGTTGATGAAATTTCACAACGTTGTAGTCGGTGAAATAAATTTAGTCGACTAAAATATGAAGTGTAAAGGGTAAGGGTATTTTTTATGTTTGCTTGAATTTCTGAAGTCATGTTTTACACTTGGATAAAATGACACATCTAATAACCCTTTATTGAATGCTAGTAAATTCTGAATGTTTAAATGAACGGAAACAAATTGAACTTTTGTGTGAAATGCAGTCACCTTTATTTAGGCTACCTGGCAGAGCATCTCAGTTACAATACCAGAACTGACAACAAACAGTGAACCTGCTCTACATGAATATATCAATTCATAAAGAGAGGAGCTCTGATTGGATCGCTCCACAACTTATCCCACCACCACCAAGCTAAGGCAGCTGTGATTGGATATATTCCTAACTTGTCTCTACTTTCTACATGACCAAATTAGGTCTGATTGGATTAAGTCTCTGTCAGACATTTTCGTCTAGTTTTTATTTGTTGATGAAAATGTCAGTTAATTTAGTTTGAGTTTTTGTCCATGTGCACTTGTTTTGATTAGTTACTGTCTAAACTATGACGAAAATAATTAGTCAACAAAATGAACACTGGATTATGGATCCCAGAATCGGAGATTATGCAGAAATGAGTTGTGTTTTTGAAATTAGAGTGGATGTGCATATCAGTGTTCCAATAAGTCCTGATTTCTATATCAAAGATTTGTTATTTAGTTTGTCTATGTGAGTGCACAAAACACCCAACAGTCTTTGACACAGATTTTTTCTCTTACCTAACCAACCACCATCACTTCTCCCCGTCTCTGAGCGACATTCTGACCCACTTTTTTGCTCCAAACACCCTTAAGAATCAAACAGGAAGCACTCCAGCAGACGGCATGGCGGCCATGTTGACTCTCCTCATTGTGCGGTGACCATGCTGATGAAAAATCCTCTCGTCTCCTCTGCATGTTAAGACGCTGTGAGTGGACGGGACCGGGGATGGAGCGTCCTGATTCGACCTAAAGTACACATCAGAAACACGCCGTACCATCAGCGCGGTGATGACAGGGCCTGCAAAGAATTGTGGGCCGTCATAGTGACCTTAATTCTGAAAGGTATGAAAGTATTTGATATTTATGAAAGGATTACTGACAGTTTTGATTTTTATTTTGACAAACACATGCAATAATGCACATACAGTCACATATAGTGCTATTTTCTTGGGATTATTGCCATTTTTAATGCTTTCATGGTCAGTTTTTTCACATTTTATGTATCTATATTGTTGTTTTGACATCTTGTAGTCAGGTTTGACTGAATAGCTCAGTAGGTTGAGCTGCTTGATCACTGGGCAGGAAGACAAGGGTTCAGATCCTTGCTACAGCATATGTTTGCAGGTGAACCCTGAGGCAAGGCCCTTTCCAGTCCAGCCTACCTCAAAAGAAAGCTGCTTTGCACAATATTCATTTCCATGATGAAGCTGATCGGAGAGCTGATCTAAATACTTCCCATTAAAACCAAGGGCTGTAACGGCATTCAACACTTGAGGCTTTTCATGAGCTTCCTCACTGCAAAAAGGTAATAAAAAGTGCTATAAAACAAACAAAAAAAAACAGCCACATTTGATTTCTCCAGTATGACACAGTGGAGTTCAGGATGTCTTCCTCTCCTGTGAGTTAGTCTTGATAACCCCTTTAATATTTACTGCAGAGAAAGTGAAGCATGATGATAAAAGCTGCACCACACCCACAGTAACTACTCTGAATGTTTCAGTTTAGTCATCAGATCGCTCCATCCTCCTGAGAGCTCTGATTCAGAGCGGAGGTATTTCAGAGGAGGGGGTCTGAATCATTTGGACGCTGCAGCTAATAAACACGGAGAGGGTGGAGGAAGAGCTGAGCTGATGAGATAAAGTCTGATAAAAAACACTAGTGAGAAAAATCAGAGCTGAAGCACAAATATGTGCCTAGAGATGCACAGTGTGTGCATTCCACCACCAGGGGGCTCTCGGAAAAATCAATACCAAAATTTAGTTGTAAATATGGCGCATATGTGACTAAGGGTGCTTTTACACAGACCAACTTTGGTTTTCTTTTTTTGAAAGTAAGGTTCGTTAAGGCTGGTGTGAACACTCCCATGAACTCTGGTCCACCAAAAAATGAGGGTTTCGGTTTGCTTCCAAGTGGACCAAAGTTTGGTTCGCTGAGGGTGTGAAAGCAGTCTGAACCAAACAAGGACCAAACAGGGCAAACAAACCATCCATCCATCTTCTTTCCAGAGCCGGGTAAGAGTAAAATAAGGTCGGTAAATGAGTCTGTACTACATTGTTGTGCATGAAGTCTGTGACTAAAATAAAAGGCGGGGAATGAGTCCATAGATGCACTACCGTACAGAATTGAACAAGGCTTTCCAAATGGATTAATATTTCCCCACGCACACACCAATAATGCCTTTCTCTTTCTTTTTTTGTAGTTCAGGAGAAAAATTTATTAGTTGGCTGTTCAGTCAGAGGGTGTCACATCAGAGGTACTACAAATACACATAGGTGTACCTCAAGGTTCAGTTTTGGGACCACTCCTATTAACTATTTACATCAACTGCTTTGGACAGAATGTTCAAGTGCTAATTTTCATTTCTATGTTGATGATACTGTTATTTATTGCTGTACACATATGTCTGCACTAGCTTTTGTAAATCTTCAGCATGCTTTTGATTTGGTCCAAGATCAGCTTAGACAGCTGCAGCTTGTTCTAAATGTAGAGAAAAGTAAACTCATGTTTGCATCTACAAGAGCAACAAAGGAACACCATCTGAGAAAATTTTTAACATAAACGGTAAAGAAATTGAGCTTGTATCTTCTTTTAAGTATCTGGGGTTTCTACTGGATAAAAACTTGTCTTTAAAGAGCGTTCAGCATGCTGCTAGAAAGCTGAAAGTTTTACTTGGTTTTTACTACAGAAACAAGTTTCTCTTTTAATGTCAAAAAGAGACTGGTTGAGTCTAAGTCTCTACTTCTTGTTGATTATGGTGATGTCTTATACATGAATGCCTCTGCTCAGAGTCTGCAGATGTTGGACAGTGTGAACATGGAGCTCCGAGAATCATCACAAACTGTGGATTTCTGACTCATCACTGTACTTTATACTTTAAAGTCAGTTGGACTTCTTTAAGTACACGTCATCTTGGACATTGGTATGTGTTCATTTACAAAACCATTCTTGGCAGATTCCTGACTATCTTTCCTCGTTATTAATCCTGAAGGATGGATTAAACAGCCTGAGATCATTGAGCTTTGTGCAGTTTGCTGTTCCCAGAGTTCGATCTGAACTGGGAAAGAAGGCCTTTAGGTTCTCTGCACCTTTTACGTAGAATAATCTGCAGACTGAATTTAAGCTGCAAAACTTTGTGTCTCTGAATGTCTTTAAATCTGCGGTGAAAACTTTGGAATACAGACTTCCTGAATGTCACTGTTTTAATTGATGACTCACCTCATTTGTACTGTATGAGTCTGAGTGACTGATGAAACTGTGTATTGCTGCCATTCTTGGTCATCTGCTGATCTCAATGGGACAAACCTGGTTAAATAAAGTAGGGGTGTCCCGATACAACTTTTTCACCTCCGATACCAATACCGATATCGATACGATATCAGCAGGAATCATGCATACTTTTATTACTTATTTTGTAGTCTGGACTGTAAGAAAAGTCTTGATCAAGTGAGATTACTCAAACAGAAAACAGTAGTCAGCAATAGTAGGTATGAGAAAAACTGACCCATTTGTTATTAACCAATGGGTTAAATAAATTTTAACCTTAAACATAAGAATATTCTACAATTAAAATAAAATGAATAAAAAATAAATTAGAAGACCCTGAAAATTAACCTCAATAAATCCAATAAAAACAAAAACACATATTTTTAAATTGCAAAATAACCACTGTGTTTAACTTAAACAAAAGCATATTCTACAACTGAATTAAATAAATAAAAAATAAATTAGAATGGACTGCTTGTATCGGAGAGCTTATATCGGAGATTTTGGATGCAGGCCGATATAATCTGGTTTTTGTTTTTTTTTGCTGATATCGGATATCAATATTGGATCGGGACACCCCTAAAACAAAGGTTAAATAAAATCAAAAATAAACTAAAAGTTTTGCTGGAGCTCTTTTAATTTCTTCACGTTTTTTTTCTCTCCAAGCATCTTAAAGGTTGGTGAAGTTGCCAGAACTGCTGACTTTTCTTTCTGTTTTGACAGAGATTTTGTTTCTTAAGCAATTTAATCAATTTACTTTCCTAATAATTACTTTTAGCAACAAGAAAGCCTGGTAACAGTATCCACGTGGACGAGGTTCAACAAAGGCTCTATCAAGCCTGGATCATCACTTAGTTTTGCAGGATATCTCTGCTCTTATGAACATTAGGATGCAGGCTGAATGCAAACCTCCTCTTTTGCAGCACAGAGGTCGTCTTCTGCAGCAGGTGTTGCTGGTCAACATGCTGACAAACAACATTTCTGCAGAAAAAAACACAATCAGGCCTTCCTCTGGTAAACCCATTATTACACACACGTGCAAGTGAAGGGGAGTTATTCATGATGTCACGTAATAGGTGAGTGGGTCATTAAAACATTTTCCTGTTGGCTCCATAATCACCAAACACACATCTCTTCATCACAATCAGGGCTCAAGGAGCTGCCAGGAGTCTGAAGAATGAAACAACAGAGAGTGTTTGTGTGTTCATGAGTGTGTCCTCAGACGGCCAGATGTTTCCTTCCACTGTTTTCAGTTACACAGAAAGCCCTTCAGCTTATTGGCTGCAAAATGACCACATTTAACGCAGAAAACACACCTCTAACGTGTTGAAAATGTAATGAAGCAACAACTTAACCGCATATTTAAGAGTACTATGTATAACTGAGTGGATGAGGGATCTGTGCAAAGATAAAAACAGATTTTAAGTGAAGTCTGGACTTTTCCTCCTTGACAACATGTGTGATCAATCATGTGATTGCTCTCAGTTTCAGAGTTACTCCCATACTTCTCTGAAATAGGTGGGGTACTGCATTAACACAAATGTTCCTGGCAGTGAAATAACACACAGAAAAACAGTTTCACACTCAGAACTTATTTAGAGCAAAAGCGATAAGGATAGAGAGCTTTTTTATCGTTATGTTGAGGTGATATACAAAACAATGGTTCCAATTTTCAAGCCATCAATCAATCAATCAATCAATCAATCAATCAATCTTTAGTTGTATAGCGCCAGTTCATAACAAGTGTTACCTCAAGACACTTTCCAACAGAGCAGGCTTAAGACATACAGTTCATTTATAGATACACATACTGTATCTGCATATATAGAAATACATATAATAAATATATTTGTATCTACACGTACATCCATCCAGAGATGGATCCATCCAGGCAGAGACAAAGGGACTAACAACAAGAATTTATGACAGAGACAAACCCATGGACGCCCAGATCATAACTCTGTCCTCATCACATTTGTCTCTGCTGAATATAGATTCAGTCAGTCTTTATTTATAATGCACCATATTTGTCTTTGCTGAATATACATTTATTAAAGGTAAGCCCTTTGAGGTGTGGCATCTGATTTTCAAGATGCCACATCTCATGTCTATATGGCTGTAAAGATAGTTACTATGGATATATATAATCATGTTTAATCCCCCCACCAGCACCCCAGTGTGAGCAATTTAACTGAATTTAGTAATGGCTCGCCAATGAACGGCTCACTCACATCAACGAATCGGTTCTCATCGTTCACTTAAAAGAGGCATTCACGGACGTCACATCTCCAGGTTGAATACAGGACTCATAGATAACTGAGAAAATTACAATTCTCAGACAGTCACTGTGTGCCTTATCTTCCTGCAGCTGTGTGATTGGCTGATTTGTGCCCCTCTTTTGGCTGCCATGCTGTGGACTGCCCTCTTTGAGGCCTTTTTGAAGGCCCTGGGGTTTTGACCTCTTGACAGTTGCTTTGCTGACATTCATATTTACTCAATTGACCCTGCTTCAAAAAACAAAACTATCCCTTTAAGGAAAAACAACCAGAATTAACACCAAAGATTCATCAGTAAAATAAAGTGGGCTGGAGCTTCTGTGCTTATTTCTCACACTTATCTTGTTTTTCTGTAGTCAGAGAGACTGACAGCTGCAGGTCTTCAAGGTGATGTTTCAGCAGTGTGTGTGTTAGGATATCCTGTCTCTTATCACTGCCTCTCGCCTCCATTGTTCTCCGAGCCGTTGGGGAGATCTCTGCTCCGGCCCTCCTCTTTATTATCCACTCTCATACTCACACATTTGTCACCTGCAGTGTGTGTTTGGCCGTCTCACAGGTGTGAGGCCTTGGGTTTGTGTGGAGTTGTGCGTCAGTCACGTCTGATGTTTGGCACCAGGGAGGATGCTTTTAATCAGAGGAGGTTTTATTTGTTGGTTTGACGTCTGTGAATGCGGCTTGGACGTGTGTTTTGATGTGCAAGTGTGTGTGTCAGGGACTCTTTTGGTCTTTATTATATTTGTCTAAAGCAGCACACCTCAGCCGGTGTGAATACTTTCACTTCAGAGGTGTGACTCACTCTTTCTGCTTTTCTTTGAGCTGGAAGTCCCTTCACCGCAGAGTAGAAGTGAGCTCACACCGTGCTAAACTGTACATTCAGCAAGGCCGGTTCATTTTTTCCAGTCTGTGAAAAAAGTCACAATTATGAGCTAAAGTCAGGACGATGATTCGATCAGAAGTATTGATTAAGTCAGAATTATGAGATGAAGTCAGAACTTTAAGATTAAGTCAGCATCATGAAATTAAGTCATATTCATCATTAAAAACAGAATTATGAGTTAAAGTCAGAATTCTAAGATTAAGTCAGAATCATGAGATAAAGTAAAAATTATCAGATAAAGTCAGAATTTTGAGATTAAGTCAAAATTATGAGCTAAAGTCAGAATAATGTTTAAAAACAAGAATTCTGAGATAAAGTCAAAATTATCAGCTTTGGTCAGAATTATTAGATTTAGTCAGGATTATGAGATAAAGTCAGAATTATGACAGCAAGTCATTTTGAAATAAATTAAGAAATCCTAGGGTTAGGCCAGAATTCTGAGATAAAGACAGAATTATGAGGTAAATTGAGAATTATAAGATAAACACAGAATTATGGATAAAGACAGAACTATGAGATAAAGTCAGAATTATGGATAAAGACAGAATTATGAGGTACAGACATAATTATGGATTAAGACAGAATTATGAGATAAAGTCAGAATTATGGATAAAGACAGAATTATGAGATAAAAAGAATTATGAGATAAAGTCAGAATTATGATATAAAGTCAGAATTATGGATAAAGACAGAATTATGAGGTACAGACATAATTATGGATTAAGACAGAATTATGAGATAAAGTCAGAATTATGGATAAAGACAGAATTATGAGATAAAAAGAATTATGAGATAAAGTCAGAATTATGATATAAAGTCAGAATTATGGATAAAGACAGAATTATGAGGTACAGACATAATTATGGATTAAGACAGAATTATGAGATAAAGTCAGAATTATGGATAAAGACAGAATTATGAGATAAAGTCAGAATTATGATATAAAGTCAGAATTATGGATAAAGACAGAATTATGAGATAAAGTCAGAATTATGGATAAAGACAGAATTATGAGGTAAAGACAGAATTATGAGATAAAGTCAGAATTATGAGATAAAGTCAGAATTATGAGGTAAAGTAAGAACTGATTTTACAGTCACAATTCTGAACTTAAGTAAGAAATCTGAGATTAAAAAACAGAATTCTAAGATGGAAGTACATGGTAAATGGACTGGACTTGAGTTTATAAAGCACTTTTTTAGTCTTTTTGACAACTCAAAGAAGCTTTACACCACAGGTCACATCTACCCACTCGTACCCATTCACTCACTGATGGTGATCCATCAGCATCGACTAACACATTCACATTTCCACTCTTGTAACTTGGGGTTGCCCAAAGACACCTGCAATGTGACAGCAGAAGCTGGGCTCAAACCTGCAACCTTCCGATTACTGATCCAGTGCTTTATCAGACTGTGCTAAAAAAAAAAATATATGTATAAATTATAAAATCAGTCAAAATTCGGGCTTCAATCACAGAATTCTCAATTTTTCACAGACTTGTTAACTAATTTTTCAGGGGTCCTAATCCTCTTCTGTACGCAATAAATTAAGTTAAAATTACTCATAGATGGCGTGCTGGTTTGGTGGAGTGGTGAGCAATCAGGCACGACCCACATATACTCGTATGTGGCCTGGGTCCAGCCTGGGTTCGAATCCAGCCTGCAGAGTGTCATCCCCTGCTCACCTTTGCCTCCCTTCACAAGCCTATCCACTGTCTCTCTCTCTCCTATCAAGAAAGACACAAAATGCCCAAAAAGTAATCTTTAAAAAAAAGTCATGGATAAGTCTACCTCTTCAAATATTCCAGTTTTACTTCAGCAAACAATGCCATCATGTTAATGTGCACCAAAACATTTCCCTTCTGACTCTGTGCTGTGAAGGATGAAGACAGGCTTGAAGGACAAAGGGGGTCCAACCTGGGACGAGCAAGGTGTACCTAATGTTGTGACCGGTTATTGTTATTGTTGAAGGAGAAAAGGCCTGATTCATTAATAATTCCTGCAAAGACTGAACCATTTCACTGCATTCCTCTATTTCAAATCCAAAGCTGGTCGAGGTTGGAGTCATCAGTCAGTTGTTATCAGTGGCTGTAATTGGAGTTGACTCAGAGTGGAGGAAATCCTGTTGGTGTAAAGTCATGTAGCTGCTGTGATAACCGATAAACTGCTGTGTTTCTGTGGGTTTAATGACTCTTCCTCTTCCTCCTGTGACTCATAAACCTGTTAGAGAACAAACGGCTCAGGGCTTCATCACAGAGAAACTCATCCTGAGACCGTCAGCTGCTCTGATTTCATTCTGACGACTTCAGACTCTCCGCAGGGAGCTGAAGATACTGATGCAGATTTATTGGACTGATCTCATTTTGAATCTCTGTAATGTGAAGTTTGGATTACATTAGGAGTGCATGGCAAACCAATGACGTGAACATAATTCAACCATGAGCTCAGCATGATCTCTATGAGTAATACAAACTAATTTAATACACCTTACTGCCATGCAGGGTGGCACGGTGGTGCAGCAGTTAGTGCACGTGCCTTACATGAAGAAGGTTCAATCCAATATAATCATCATATTTTTTGTATTCTTAATATTTATCCTTTTTTCTTATCTTGTATTTGTATATAGAGATTTTCAACTGCACTGTCCTGTAGGTTTTTATTTTGTAAATATTATGTACTTATATTTTACTTATAACTATTTTATACTTTTTTTATAACTACTTTTTATCAGTTTACACTGAAAAAGGAGAAGCTGTAATGGTGCGGCTAGTTTTGTTCTGTTTAATATGTGTTTTTTCCTGGTGTTTAGACCTCTTGTTCCCCTTTTCTCTCGTGTTTCCTGTTTTATTTTGAAATTCCTGGATTCCATGTGGTGTTTCTTGCCCTCCCTTCGGTGTACCTTTGATTTTGATTCCCTCACCTGTGTGATTGTCTCACCTGTGCGTGATGTGTCCCCAGTGTATTCAGTCTGTGTTTCCCTTTGTCTTTGTCGGGTCGTTCGTCTTCCACGTGGCAGTCCTCGTGTAAAAGTCTCGCTTCTTTACAGCGTCTCCAGTTTTCCCTTGTGTTAGTAGTTTGTCTGTTTTTGTTGAATTCTTTTTTGTAGAGACTTTGAGAGTTTGCCTCCAGTGTTTATTCTTTAAGGTAGCTCGTTTTATTTGAAACTTTAAAGATTTTGTTTGGTATTTTGTCTTTTTGTTAAAGATTCATTTTTGCTCCTTTTTTTAGTTGTGCATTTAGCCTTTGTGTTTATCTGCATTTGGGTCGGTCTTCTTGTTTTTTGTTAGTTTATTTTCGAACATATCTCGTTGTACATTAAGTATAATGACAATGAAGAGCAGTCTATTCTACTCAATCTAACCACAGGGGCTTTGCTGAGGAAAAGTTAGACGCTGTAAATAATCTGTTTACAGTCGGGCCACCCTCCCTTCAAGTCCTGTGTGGTCTGAGATCAACTAACTCTGGCCTTTGAGTTTTCACCACGCTCTCTTTGACACAGTCACTGAACATGGAGGCTAATGGATTTGTCAGAGCAATATCCTCAGTCCGCTCCATCAGGTTTGACCTCGAGGTGAATTTATTGTCCTGCTGACGAGTGACCTGAAAACACTGTAAAATAATCAATACTGAACAGACTGACCCCGTGGACACTTGGAGGAAACTGTGCTGCATCCGCATTTATGCTGCAGAGGTAAACACCACATGAAAAGGAAGTTCAGCTCTTACAGACGACTTCACTGAACTTCACAGACTGCAGAGAGTGTATATTCTCTATCAGACCATGAAGACCGGGACTGTTGGTGTAGTCCTGGATTACTTTAACGATGCTGGTTTGGATTGTTTTGGGCTGTGATTAGTTTCTAACTTGCAGGGCGTTATTTCATTT
This sequence comes from Cetoscarus ocellatus, assembly GCA_037902135.1. NCBI lineage: Eukaryota > Metazoa > Chordata > Actinopteri > Labriformes > Labridae > Cetoscarus > Cetoscarus ocellatus. Next base: position 146,133 of record JBAMNC010001705.1, on the reverse strand, counting down.
GCAGTGCGTTTCTGTGTTTATATTTTGTTCTGACCTTGGTTGTGTTTCTGTTCTTAAAATACATTTTTTTTATTGAATCTATCTCTCTTAAATTGTGCATTCAAGAGATCTTTATGAGAGACTTATGACAGCTTTATATATTTGTCCCTTTTGTACCCTTAGAATAGCAACAAACTTTGCCCTCTGGCAGTCAAGTAACAATACAATCTTAATGTTTAATCCACTGTATTTCTGGATTAAGTCAGTTTGCAGGAGTTTGTGTGCAAGAAATAGTGGGTGAGAACGATTTCTTAGTCTGGATTCAAACATTTAACAAACTGTTGAGGAGTAGGTAAGAGGTTTCTGATCTGTCTATGGGGTTATTTAAGAGAGCAAACTGAAGCTCCTGCAGCATTTCAACTTAAACATCAGTATTTCATCAGTGTATTCCCTTTAGTTCTGTCTCCCTCTCTTCCTTGGACTTGTTTTGATTTCCCGATCCCTTTTCCTCCCTTATCCACTCCATCGGCACATTTCCTGTGTGTAACAGCACCATTTCCTCTCTCTGTGGAGCACAATCACAAAGATAACACAAAGACCACACAAAAACCTTTTTCTGCCGGTTTTCTTTTTCTATTTCAGGACCTGAGTCTCTCTCTCTCCTCCCATAGTGTCTCACCCTCTCTGGTCTCAGATCTTATCGTTGGGATTGAAACTACTTTGAAATCATCAAACGGAGGTCCTACAATCGACAGTCATCTCAGACGCTGCAGTTAACTCTGTTTGTTATTCTTAACATTTTGACCCATATTTTGGCTTCATAAAAGGCAGGAAACAAGACGGATTCATGTCCCGCTGGAGCAAAGTAGTGGTCCAAATTTGTGAAGAAAACTGTATTCACTTCAGAATAAACTGGAAAGAGGCCCCAGCAGTTCAGTTCTTCCACAAGGTGTACAGTGAGGGTGCAGCAGGGGGTCAAAAAGAAGAGCTGAAGAGGTTTAGGTCTTGACCTCGTACCTCCAAATGTAAATAATCCATCTTTATATCAGAGGGCACATTTTTGCAAAGCTTTCAGACAATTCCTCTGAGTGATCTGAAGATATTTCAGATAAAAGCAAATGCTGAATGGCCTTGACTTTTGACCAAAGATCTCTAAAATCTGTTTTTTCTTTCTTGAGTTTGAGTTCTTTTGCATGAAGTAAGAAGAAAAATGCTTTTTAGATATTAAATTCTCAAACAGAGACGGACATCCACTTACTTTCAATCCAGATATCCTCCATTAGTCAGAGTGGACATTTGTGCTAAGTTAGAGGAAACTTCTAAAAGTGTTCTTTGGATATTGTTCCCATGAAAGGGACAAGAAACAGGCTCACGACCTTGACTTTTGACCCTTAACCCAGAAAATGTACTTACTTTATTCTTCAGTCAGAGTAAACATTAGTGCAAAGTTTGAAGAAAACCTTGAAAGCATACTGAAGCTTATCCTTTTGTCAGAAATAATGGAAATAAGTGCAGAGCTATCTTCTTGAATGATCACAGGGCTAACTATTAAAATCTGATCAGTTAATCCTAAAGTCAAAGTGGAAAGAAATGCATTTCTTTTTTAAATCCTCAGTAAGGTTCTTGAGATTTTATTTTTAAATTGAAGGATCAGTGAGGGGCTCATATCTTTTACCTTTGACCTCCAAGCTCCAAAGTTTGCTTGCGTCATCCTTCAGCGAGAGGGGACATTTGTGCAAAGTTTAAAGACAGTCCCTTAAAGCCTGAGGCGGCGTTTTCTTCTGTTTAAAGATTAAAATCCCGTCCACACACCAGAAGTTTTCAAGAACAGATGCTTCCACATGAAAATGCAAAAATCACCAATGCACTGATAAATGTTGTTTATTATCCTGAGACAGCATCTATGCAACATCTCAGATTATTTTTTTTTTAATATAAAAGTGGCTTCATTTTCAAGTCTTTTCCAACCACACCTCTGACCTGCAAATTCCAGTCATATTTTTAGGCAGTTTTAGCAAATATTTTTTGTCTGGATTTAATCTAACACATATCTAATGAGCTTAGTCAGTTTGTTTAAATTTATCATGGTGTATGTGCGCGCTCCATGTCTTCCTCTCTGGTGTTGGTGTATGTCTACAGCATCCTTATAGCGCCACTTACAGGCCTGGCATATGCACTACAACATTTTCAGTGTTTTAATGTGGATGGACATATTTCCTGAAACAATGCTGTCTTTACAGAGAATGTTTTTAATACTTAAACATTTTTCATCTCTGTGTGGACAGGGCGGGAATGTAAGTGTGCAATCATGTAAGTTATCCGGCAGTGTCTGCTGCAGCGTCTGTTCTACTGTTGTGTAAGCAGCTGACTTTAGAGAGTAAACAATGATAATGTTGGAGTGCGTGGCGTCACACAGAAGAGCTGAGAGAGCAACAAGACTTAAACTTTGATCACTGAACTTCCAAAATGAGATGTGTTCATCCCTAAAGCCTGGCTCACACTACAGGATTTTAAAAATCTTATAAGATTCTGAAATCGGGTTGTATCACACACATAAAGAGAATCTTGACAGATTATCTTCTCTTAAATCTTAAGCACACACACACTACAAGATTTGAAAATCGTGACCAGCGCACACTACAGGATTTCATCAAGATTATTGGACCAGAGAGACGCTCAACGTGATCCTACGTATCACGTTGAGACAAAATATGGAGACTAGTGCGGCAGTTAAACAAACAAATCATTATTCCTTCTCGCTTATTACTGTTAACTAGTAAAATGCGCTTGTATAACTGATGCAATATATACAAGCATTATCACATGAGAGCGAGAGCTGTTGCCCTGGATATCAAGCACTGGGGTGATTACCTGTGGCACTCTGCCACATTATTATCTCACCTGGAATATTTAATGCGGATGCAGTTTCTCTCCAACACTTGTCCTTTTCACATCGTTTGTGATAATCTCTGCATGAAACGTTGCACAAACATTCGTGGTCTTGCCACAGGTCGACAAGACTGTCCTCCATCTCCGCTGTCGATCTCACCCGTACGCTCTTTATGCTCGCCATTCTTACCTCTGATAACTCCTGTCTCGCGGTCATTTCCGGTCATCGTAGGCGGCTCTCTCTGATTGGCTACTGTCATCCTCAGCGAATATGAGTTGCGTAATCATCCAGATAAATATCAAACATGTTTGAAAATTATTGGGGCGGCTCCGACGAGTCTGTGAGACGATCGTGGGGCTTAAGATTGATCTGTCACCCGCTCACACTAGAAGATAATCTTGGTCGAACGTCGGGGCCGATTTTGGTCCCCGACCAGATTTCTTCCCCGATTGTCGGGAGGGCTGAATCTGAGTTAAATCGGGCAGAGAATCCTGTAGTGTGAGCCAGGCTTTAGTAGGATTGAAATTCATGCAAAGTTTGCAGGAAACCTCTCAAAGAGCAAGGGATGAATATTGGCCTCACAACCTTGACCTCTGACCTCTATCCTCTGGAATCCAATCAGTTTATTCTTTTGACAGAGTGGGAATTTTTTGCAAACCAGGCAGGAAATCTCCCCAAAACGTTTTTGATATATTGTGATAACAAGGCGGGGATAAATATCATGTGTGCAAAGTTTAAAGATAATTCATCTTAGTGCTCTGGAGATGTTGCATTCACAAGCAAGGGACAAACATGGGCCTCACAGCCTTGACCTTTGACCTGCATTATCCAAAATTTGATGATTTTACACCTACATCAGAGTGGACATGTGTGCAAAGTTTGAGGAAAATACCCTGAAGGGTTCTTGAAATATCGAGTGGTCAGTAGAGGCCTGAAGGCTCACGTGGATGCATGGCAGGACCAGCTGTCAACATCATGCCCTCGGCTCTGGGTGAAAATCACAACAGAGACTCTTTTGATCAACAACATTTTAAAGCTTAATTCTGCACTGAAACCTCTCTAGAGCAACCCAAACTCCTTCAGTAATTTATTATTTCTTGGTATTTTGGTGTCTTTTTGAAATAAATCATATCGTTGTCCCCCCCCTCACGTCGTCTATTGTCCCTCCAACACGTAGAAGGAGAAAAGCTCTCAACAATGAGCACTTCCTCGTCCTGTGGGCCGGCGTGCCCGAGGAATCAGCTCGCAGCACATGTGATGAGCTATTGTACGGCGCTGAGCTCAGTTCTTCCTGCGTCGGCCGGTTTCCTCGCTGAAGTCATTGTGTGGCCACGTTTCTGTCTGCAGAGAGGAAACGCTGGCATATATACAAGCTGACATTCTCACATGGACACGGTGACCACGGGCACGGTTCTCACACGTGTGCTGCCTCTGTAAACACTGAGCTGAAGGGCTGGAGCCAGGCTGACGAATTAAGAAGAGGATCATCAGCAGAGTGTTTGAGGATCATGGCTGGGAGTGGGTATTAGGGGGAAAATGTTGGTGGATGTTTATGGATGTTAGGATGAAGCCGTCCCCTGGTGCTGGACTTGCCAACAGGCTTTTTTTTTTTTCTGGGCCATAATGGAGGGCCCCTGATGGCTGACAAACTTTTAACCCTTGTTCAGAATCATAGACTGTATGTGTAGACAAAGCCTGAGTGTTAAATGTTTGGTTACTGAAGCTTATTGGGTTTGAAGTGACTCTGCAGTGGCCCCCACACTGAAAGGCTTGCCTCAGATTTCACGAGACAAACCATAGCATGAGCAGCAGGAAAACAATGAACCCACACCAAACTTCCCAACAACTAAAACAAAGACGAGAACTTTTGACGCCTACTGTTGTGAATTCGCCTAAAACCGCTTCCATTTAGAATGCATCCAACGTAGTGTTTGTGTTCCCCCAATGCCGATTCATACATGTTTGATACGCAACTAGGAACCTTTCGCAAGCGTTTGTTTGTTGAGGGACTGATCAAAATCGGAACTACATCCAGCTGAAGGAGGCGGACACTTCTGGTTTATCGCGACCAGCATATACAGTACACAGCCAAAAGAGAGGAATTGTCCTGTTTGAGGGAAGTTGCTCCAAGATAAAAAGGGGGGGACACCAGCTCATTGTTTGCCTCTACTTCTAAAATATCGGTATAGACTACCTGTGACAGATATTTTTGAAGTTATTTGAAGTTTTCTGTTTGTTGCGAATTAGCCACATTAGGCCATAATGGTACACGCACACACACACACCCACACACTGTTTAAAGTGCAATGTTCATGTATGAGACTGCAAAGACAGCTGAACTGTTTGTTATTTGTTGCAATAAATGCAATGATTCATATACCTGAGATAGGAAAATTTGTTTAATTACTATCTTACTGTTTAAAGTTACTATCTATTAACGCCTAATTTACGTCATACCTAAATTTCTACGTATTCTGTGTGCTACAGTCAAATTAACATCCACTTAATTTAGCATCTGCTTGAAAGCAAAAACACAAGTTATTATTATTTTTTTAATATAATTACAAATAAATTCAGGCGTCAAGGGGTTAAGACAAATCATATCTCCTCTTAGCTTCAGTTGTAAGGCAGTGGGTACCAAGGCACTGGACAGAGTGTTTGTATGTCTTTCAGACACTTTTATGTGTTTCTTTTTAACTCTTCTTCTTCTTTTCTTCCCTCTTCCTGTTGCTGTGTGTCTCTTGTTGTATATTTTATATGGACCGATTCCAGTCTGAAATAAAGATTGATTGATAATTTCTACTAATCACCAGTGGTGGACAAAGTTCATACAAGAACTCCCATCAAAAAATAATACCACAGTTTAAGAGTACGCTACCTAGAATTTCTTTGAGTGCATTTACGTTTTGGAAAAATAAAGTTGATCTGGAACCGAAAAGTTAATGCACTCAAAAAAAATTCTAGGTAGCGTACTCTTAAACGGTGATGTTATTTTTTGATGAGAGTTCTTGTAGGCGGAGAAAATACCCTCTGTATTTGGTACAATACTTCCCTGTTTGCGGCTGACAAACTGTGGCTAACTGAGGGAGAGGAGAGGACGCTCTACTGCATCTAATGTACTTAGTGGCCATATGGAGCTCATACAACCCCACTTTAAAACATCTGAACTATCCCCTTAAGTACAGTACTCAAGTAAATCTCCTTTGTTACTGTCCAGTCCTTTGCTGTTGGACAAAAGGACATGAACTGGCATTGACAGTCAGTTAGAGGAGATCGAACCCCTGAGCTCTGGTTTATTTTGATGCATTTGGACCCTAAAGGCCAGAATCCTGTGTTAATCTCAGTTTAGTGCGTTTGATCCACCTCCGGCTCTCGCAGCTCTAAAGCAGTCACACTAAAGCACGGTGTGATTACAGTGTTTGTTTGTGTGCTTGTGTCCCAGCACGCCTCTTCAAATCTGCAGAAGTCTGTTGTGGTGATGATGGGAGGGAAGGCCGCTCATTGTCTGCCCCACCACCGCCCCACCACCCATGTAGTCCGTGAGCTAGCACAGGAAACAGAGGCCGTTATGGCACCGTGCTGCGGCCTGCAGTCCCACGCTCTCATCATTGTTCCCCCTCCTCTGAGGTGCCTGCAGGACGACTCCAGCCAAACATCAGGTTGTTTTTGACGTGTTTGGTCTTCAGTTTGTTGTCTTTGAATCACTCACTGTCACGGAGCGCTGATGCGTGCCCACCCTGTGATCGATTACAGGGGCTCAAACAAACAGGAAGAGGGGAGATGATTGAGGAGTCCTGACTCTGAGTGCTCCAAACAAAGGCCACTGTCCCGCTCAGAGATATTTAGGATTTCCTGTCGGTCAAATTAATTAAATTAAAGCCAAAGAAACCAAAACCAACAAACCTTTTGATTGGATGAAGTTTGGTTTGTGAACATCAGAAGCATTTAGACAGCCTTAAAAATGAAGATCAATATTTAAACTCTGTGATTAATTCTTATTTACAGGGGATTTGGCGCCCCCTGTGGACAAACACTGTACGTCATTCCAAAAGCAAGTTTCTTGCCATTTGAAGGTAGATAAAGCAGAAATCAAATTTATTAATGTTTTTGTATTATTACTTCAAAAAAGCTCTCTAGGGTTTGTTGTTTTCAGCTTTGTGTTCACACTGACAGGACAGTCCAGAGAGCCTCAAACAAACAAACTCTTTCTTATGCATTTTTTAAAGTGAAATACTTCCCCGCCCTCACAGGGATGCTGTTTGTAGAGGCATATTGTGGGTTTTAGTCAGAGGTGAATCATTTTGGTTCTGTAATGTTGAAAATATTAACCTTGCAGTGCAGCTGGATTGGCCTCATTCAATCTGGACTGATTTTTCTCTGCAGACCGAGCTCATCCTTTGAGGAGATGCAGTTCCATCAGATCTGCTCAACATTTCTTCACTGAATAAAGAACAAAGACCAACACTGAAAACACTTCGGGGCAGAAGCTTTTGCTCCTCTCCTGAGGCTTTGGTGAGTTTTTTCTTTATCAATCGGCTTGTGTTATTAAATGATCGTGTTGATGTGGTTTTATAGACTCTGCCCTCCCTAAACACCTTTTGTGGACTATTGTTCATCAACTTTTTGGAAAAAAAAAATCTTGAACTGTTGTAAAGTCTGTTTATGTCCCTTTTAAATGGAGCCACATTTGTAAGGAATGTGTTTGTTTTGTGACAAAACATGAAACAGGAATTACATTAATTAAGAGAAAGTTTTGTGTTCGTGTCAAACCAGTTTAAAGGGATATGCCAGCAATTGTTTTTCTTTTCGTGTCTTGCCTCATGAGTCCTTGCCAAGCAGGTAGACTCCATTCTTTGACTGTGCGTGGAGTAACAAGGAAGAGACGGGCAGAGCTTGCCCACAGCCAATTAGCTTAGCTCAAACACGGAGAGTCAATGGGAAGTGTTAGCCTGCCTCTGCCTACAGTCATCACATAAACTCTTCAGCAACTCTAAACGGTCCCGTGTGCTTGTTGAGACTTGTTTTTTTTTTACCTTGTTATGCTACGTTATCTATTGTGCTTTGTTTTGTTGACCTCCTTACAGCACGTCTGTGGTGGTTTGCACATGCGCCCTGCAGTTTAGTGTTATATGTATTTCTTTCAAAAATTACATAAAGTGCTAATCTTAGTCTAGAAATAGATAATGTAACATAATGCTGAATTTACCAAGAATTTACCTGATGGCTGTAGGAAGAGGCAGGCTAACACTTCCCATTGACTCCCAGTGTTTTAGTGAAGCTAATTAGCTGTGGGCGAGCTTGCCCGTCTCTTCCTTGTTAAGACACGAAAACAAAAAAGATGTTGGCGTAGTCCCTTTAAAAGATTCTGCAATCTCCAAATGAATTCTGTGGACTGTTGTTTGTCAACTTTTTGGACAAAAAGGTTTTAAACTGTTATTTCCCTTTTAAATGGAGCCACATTTGTGGGATGAGCAGCAAAGCCGAGTACGTGCCCATGCCAAACAGGTTTTTCTGATATTGACAAACTTAATTCTGCATTCAGGGTCAGAGAATATGATCCCTCTTTGTGAGGAAATATGAAATAATATTAACTTTAATTAACAAAGATTTGTGTTCATGGCTAAATCAATTTAACTTCCGACTCCCTAACTGTCAGTAACCTGGTGAATTATGTGAGTTTCTTTTTCTCCTCTGATTCAGACTCAGATGATTTTATCACACAGCTCTGCTCCACACAGTCTGTCAGAGTGTGATCCACGAGGCCCACACAGTCTCTATAAATGTTCTGAACTCCTGACAGTGTCGACAAGACGATGTCGACAAAACCTTCATCTTTGATTTTTATATGTGGGTCTGCATTGATGGCCTCCTTCGTACCTGTCACAGACCGACACGAGCTCCAACAGATTCACATCTATGTAAATGTTTCCTCACTCATCTGTGACCTTGTTCTGTCGGAGGGTTACATCCCACACAGGCAGACAAAGCTGCATTGTTGGAGAGCATTTTCTTTAAAACACTGAGTTCCTCTCAGGATGTCTGTGAGGCCACGGAGCTGTGTGCTGTTACATAAATAAATATACAGAACATTTATTCAAACTCAGGGGACTAACTCAGACAAGTCGCCTTAATTATGTCTCCACCACACAGTTAGTCAATCCACAGCAGGAAACTAAGTGTGATCATCAATGAGAGGATCAGAATAAAGAAAAACACACAACGTTTCAATATTTATTTTAAATTAAATAATCACAGAGTATTTCTTACCCTCATCGTCCCATTTGACCTCGCATAATGAACATATTCAGTGTTAAACCTGCTGAAAAGTCCAGTTGGTACAAATAATCAGGGTTTTTGTTGTATTTCATTAGCAGCCTTCAACTTAAAATGGCATCAGCAAAGAATTTGATCATTTTTTTCTTCTTTAACAGAGAATTTTGACTATTTCTCTCCTTCAGAGTAGAACTGCCTCTTAGCTTCTCCATCTGCTGTGTGTTCACACTTATAATGTTGTGTTTTGGTTTCATAACCATGTGTTTCCTTTGCAAAATGCACCTTAACTTAAACCAGCCTTATCTGCCAGTTTTAATGCACTGAATTAAGGACTTTGACCTCAGTTTTTTCTCAAAGCTGGAGTAAATACTGCACACATCTGCAAGAAATCTGCTCTGAGGGAGAGAAAGCGTCACCTAAACAAAGACAGGCGGTCCAAACTCAGATAAAGTGATGACAATTGGGTATTTTTATATATTTATATAAACTGTACGTACACAAAGACTATACAACAAGCACTGAACAATGGTTTTATTTATGCTTAAATATTCTTGTAAATTATAAATAACACAAAGTGTGTAAAATGATAAATATTTGATGTTAACATGATCACGTTGTGTATATTGCATGCATGTAAACATGTCTCTGAGTGATTTATACAGACTGCAGGATTTATTTATCTCAGTAAAGAAGATAAATGATAAAAGTCGAGATAGATTGGTGTGTCCCAAAAGGGCAATTTGATCTGCAGCAATATAAAAAAACTCAGGCTCACAGAAACAATAAATTAATTACAACAGAAACAATAATTTCATGGACCTAAACAGACCCATATGTCATATCCAAGTTAAAAAGTTTGGCAGGGAGCGAATAGCTGTAGGCACATTAAAAGCAAATTCACAAATAAGCAACTTCATGTAAATTATATGGCAGATAGGGATGTATACTATCAGCAGAACAGTGTTGTTTTTGGCAGATAATTTCCTAAAAAGCCGATTATCAATATCAGCAGATATTAAGATTTTTGACAGTATCACGGCTGATATAATAGCCACATGCACTGGCCATAGATAACAAGGGCAATTTGGACTCACCAATAAAGCTAATGAGCATGTTTTTGGTCTGTGGGAGGAAACTGGAGAGCCTCGAGAGAACCCACAAATACACAGGGAGAACCTAAAACCTCTACACAGAGTGGCCCGGCCCGATCCAGGAATCAACCAGACTTATAGGTGTAGTTTAAAAACAGGCCCCATTTAAGGAGATATTGTCCATTCTGCCCTGCATCCTATAGGACTATATTCTCACATATGCCAGCTATTTTATTCAAGCTTTGTTTTCATGGTCGACTTTGGTGGTTAGTTTTTAAAGAGTGGAGAAGATTATATGAGGTGATTCTACTTTCTGCCCTTTTACATTCAAGATTTGACTTTTTATTTGTCTATTAAATAGATTAATGAATGTAACGAAGACTGAAAGATTGTAAAGAATATATTTCATAACTGTTGTTGCAGCTCTGCAGGATTTACCATCAGACAGAAGATGAAACTGATTTGATGTGAGTTGCACCAGTTTACAGGTCTTTGATTCCCCTTTTGGCTCGTGCAGGCACAGAATAATAGCGCCATCTCCCGGCACACTGGGGCACCTGCAGGCCTATTTTTCACACAATAAATATTCCCACAATGAATGGATGAGTCTGTGTGCATGAAGGCAGCCTGACGTGAAGAAAGCGGCTGTGAGACGCAGAATTTTCTGGATATTTTTGTGATTTTTGCTGAGTTTTCGGGCACACGTGAGCGCTCTTTTTGGCCCTCTTTTGCTGCTGTAGGTGAGCTATTATTCATATTGTGGATCTCTAAATTAAAGCGGCTGCAGACCCGCCCCTTTCATTCACTTTGGATTCATTTCCCACCAACCGTGTCCAGAAATGACGACCAACAGCAGGTACAGGAGCCGCGCGCCTCGGACAGGTAAGCGCGAGCAGGTGATTGATGGCCCAGCGCGCGGCTCTAATGCCTTTTGAATCAATTATCGATTAATGAGCCTGCGTTAATTAATCCTGATGCTGTTGTTCTGTGCTCCCTGTGGCTGTGGTGCCTCTTGATGTCTGCTGGAATCTGATTCATCGCAGAGGATGCAGAGGTAAGGCGCTGCAGACAAAGGTGTGTGCGCGAGAGTGTGAGGATCACCCTTACAAAATAAAAGCCCCCCGCTGGGCTCGAGCATTAGTCCTTTGTTTTTAGGCTGTGGAGCTCTCAGTGATCCGGCTCCGTCCTGTTTATCTGACCCCTTTGTCTGTTTACACCATCAGTCTGGTTTTTATATTCTAAATGTTCAAAATGTAAGAATATTTAGGTTGAAATCTGCTGATAGAAACTTTGTCTCTAACATCTGCACACATCTGTGAGTGTGATTATTACCCTGAAATGACCAGGCTAATTCACACTTTAGTCCTAAAACAAACAAACAAAAACTCTTTAGTTGGTCCAGGTCCTGAAATGTAAAAAATGATCCTTGTGCTACTATGATGCTGAACAGAATTTAAGTTTTGGACTGTAGGCTGAGCTAACATGAAATTTAAAGCAACAGTATGTGGATATTTGGCTCGTTGGCTCCAGCTGTAGGTGTCCGGGTGCAACTGTGCCATAATGGCTGAAGACATTCACATGAAGTGGTGCAGGAACGAGTCCAAAAATGCAGAGGTGGACTGTAGCACCTTCGCTCCCAAGGCTGAAAGTATGTGGGATCTTATTATCGGATAAACACCTGAAATAAGGTCTGTGTTATGAAACCTTTCCTTGTTGAAGCTTCGTAGGAGGAAGTCTTTTTCATTCTTTCTTGATGTTCGACTTCAGTTGCTCAACAGTCTGAGGTCTCTGTTGTAACTTCATAATGCTGCACACCTGTTCTGACAGGTGTGGACTGCAGCAGGTCAGTCTAGTCCCTGCTGTTGTAACTGGAGCAGAATGTGTCTTCATCGTCTCTGAAATAAGCAGGGACGTCCCTGAAAAAGATGGATGGATCCTGTATGTACCTTTCAGCATTAATGGAGCCTTCACAAATGTGCAGGTTACCCATGCCATGGGCACTAACACCCCCCCATACCATCACAGATGCTGTCTTTGACCTTTGCTCTGATAACAGTCTGGATGGTCCTTTTCCTCTTTAGCCTGGAGGACACCACATCCATGATGTCCAAAAACAGTCTGAAATGTGGACTCAGACCACAGCAGACTTTTCCACTTTGCCTCAGTCCATCTCAGATAAAGCCGGCGGTGTTTCTGGGTGTTGTTGATATTTGTCTTTGTCTTTGTATGGTAGAGTTTGACCTTGACCTTGTAGATGTAGAGATGAACTGTGTTAACTGACAATGGTTTTCTGAAGTGTTCCTGAGCCCACGTGCCGATATCCTTTACAGGATGATGCTGCTTTATAATGCTTGAGGGATCAAAGGTCACAGGCATTCAGTGTTGTTTTTTGGCCTTACTGCTTACGTGGAGATATTTCTCTGGATTTTCTGAATCTTTTGATGATATTATAGACTGTAGATGATAAATGATAAATTTCTTGCAGTTTAAAGTTGAGAAACCTTCTTAAACTGTCGGGCTATTTGCTCACACAGTTTTTCACAAAGTGGCGAACCTCATCCTCTTGGTGATCCTCCTTTTATGCCCAATCATGACACTTACCTGTGTCCAATTCACCTGTTCACCTGTTAAATGATCCAAACAAGTCTTTTATTGCCCCGTCTCAGCTTCTTTGGAACATTTTACAGTCACCAAATTCAAATAATGTGAAAAGCATCCGTCACTGACTGTTTATGTCGACACCGACTTTTGTTACATTTCTAGTTTAAAGTGGAAACATTAGCCGGAGTTATCAGATAAATTATTCTATACATCACAGCGAGCCTTACTGCCCGATAGAAAAGTTGATATAACCCGTATATTTCGATCCTTTGGGTTTCAGCTCTGTAGATTCAGAGCTCCTCCCTGTGTGATACTGAAGCTCAGATTTGTCCTGGTATGGCCTACATGCAGCCTCTCCTCTCCGCCCTCACGCTGCTCTGAGCTTCTTCAGATACATTTCCCAAAAATCCCACGGGCAGTTTTCACCTTCATCCTGCTTCACAGGTTTTCATTTGTTCCTGAGTGTTTGGACGGCAGCAGAGCTTCGGCTGAGTCAGAGCAGCGGACAGACGCAGCAGTCTGATGTCTGTGTGTGGGAGCGACTCGCTCTCACATCCACAGACTAAATGTCAACATGGAAGCAATCCCCAAAAATACACTCTCCCACACGTATGAGTTCAAGGGCTGGGCAAATCCAGCTTTTAGGACAGGGGTGGGCAACATGTGGCCCCCACCAGACGATTAAAATATTAGATAAATGTTCATAGACAAAGACTCTGCCATGACAATAATTAAAATATCATCTTTTTAAGAAATGAAGCTGCATGTGTCTGTGAATCTTCATTTTATGTATCATCAAATATTTTTACAAAAATATACTTTAATAACTAATACATGCTCTGCAACTCACATATAGACATCCGAAACAGGCTTGAATTCTGTGTTAATCTCATTAATTAAACAGTTTCTACAAGCATTTGAGTCAAAAATCATTGAGGATGATGTGATATCTTCTAATTTATACTATATATTGGTTCTTTTTCTTTAATCATGGAAAGCTGCAATTTTATGTCCTACATGTAGGGTTGGATGATGTATAAATTAAATAATTTAATTTCAATCAAATAATAGATTTTTTTTTCCATTTCTTACAGTACTTTTACTTCACCAAATATAAATACAGAAATATTTACACAGTTTTCTTGATGGTAGGCCCTGTCAGGCTTAGCACAAGCACATTTTCAGGCTTGTATTTATTTTTTAAATGAGATTAAATACTGATAAGTGATTTTAATGATATGATACCATGAAAAAAGTGCTGCTTTCAGTGTTTTTGTAGGCAAGGCTGCCTCCATCCAAACTACATAATGAACATGAGAAAATTACAGCATGCACTTTAACTATTAGAGGGAAATTCAGTTAGATTTGGAATATATTCCAGTGACATTGAGGCAAAAGTTGTTTGATATAATTTCTGTGTCATTTGGACATTTTTTTTTTGAGAGGGAGGAAAATCGATTAAAGTCAGAAAACAGATTTGGTGAAAAACAAAACAAAACAGGGTTTTTATTTTCAGGCCACATCGCCCAGCCCTACCCACAATTTGCCCTTTTTCAATGTAGACAGAATTATTGTTGTTGACAGAAGATGTCCTTCCCTGTTTTAAAAATCGCAGGGCCACATAAAGAGACAGACAACCATCACACTCTCTTAAGGGCAATTTGAGGTCACCGACCAACCTAATGAGCGTGTTTTTGGTCTTTGGAGGAAGCTAGAACCCGCACATGCACGAGGAGGGTTAACATGGGCTTGATTATTAAATAATGTTATTTTACCTGATATTAAATTAATGCTCTTATGTTCCAATTCTGGAAAAGAAATGTAAAGTGTCACAGCTCAGACTACATAATCTAAGACAAAACTACAGCATGCAGTTGATCTATAAGATGGAAAGTCTGTTCAGTTTTGGAAAATATTTTGATGACATAAGGAAAAACTTGATTAATATAATTTTTGTGTCACTTGGTTGTTGTGTCAACTGTTTTACAAATTTGCAGATCATTTGCATTTACAAAAGTGTTGGTAAGCAGGTCAACAACACAAAGCCTCTGTTTAGGAGGAGAAGTTGGAGTATCCCTTAAATAAAGAAAATAGATTATTTATCATCAATATTAGATGATGAATAATGTGTTATGTGCTTTTGATCATTGATTTCCCTACTGTTGTCTGTACTGTAAACACAGTGAATATTGACCTGAGGCTTGATTTGAAGAAAATCGTGAATCCAACTCAAATCACAATGTCTGCCAGAAAAATCACAGTTAGATCTTTTCCTGAAATCATTCAGCTCTACTTGGAGGGTTTTATTTTTTGAGAGGGAAAAAATGGTTTGAAATGGTAAATCAAGTTTTGTGGTAAAAAAAATCAGGGATTTTATTTTTAGGTCATATCACCCAGCCCTACTCCTCAGGTTAGGTTTGAGGAAGGGGTTGGCAGGGGTGCTTTCTTATTGGGGCATCCCTGGCATGGGCACACAGACTTTTAGTTTTTTAGCTCAATTTTTCCAACTTTTTTCTCTTTGTTGTGAGCCTGTGGGTTGATCAGAGTGAGGACTGTATGCTCTAAAATAATCTAAAAGTATTTTAAAAAATGGGAGGTCCCCTGATGTTTTGATTTAGAGTTTTATTACTCCATCCTACTGTTGTTTTTGTTTCTTAATTGACACTCCAGAGGTTTTTTAGAACCGGAGTCAGGGTCCAGGCTCCGTCGGGGAGAGTACGGGTCAGGCGTGTTAAAGGCCTAAGGTTAGGTTTAGGCATCATACTTTGATAATATAAACTGAACAGAGGGTTTATATGAGAGTCTGATCAGTCTGTCACTTTCTAACTTGGCAAACAACCTCATGTTGTGATTTTAAGTGTCACAAACGGACACTTAAATGTTCTTTTATCGTTTTTAGGATGTGTGATGGATCTGTCAACAGGCAGGATTTGTTCAAATGTGACAATCGTGTTATTTATTAGTAAAAATCCTACCTCAGTATAATCTGCTGGATGGAACTGAGTTTATCTGTACAGTAAATGCTGAGAGCTGCTTCACTCCACATTAACTGTGCATTGAAAAACTCAAACTAATACTCTTTTACTCCTCACACCATCTGCCTCCGCTCCATGTCTCCTCCTCTGTTTTCTGAAGCTCTCGTTCCTCCTCCTCTTCGCTCAGATGTACGTATGCCTTTGTAAACTCGCTCTCCGCCCCCTCGCTCTGCCACAGTGCATTATGAATACTTGGAGAACCTCAGGGCGTGTACTCGGTCTCTCCACCACCCACTCTCCGCCACTTCAATAAAATATGAAAGGAATCATGGGAATGTCCTACTAACAACCACTCGACCTGAGCCGCAGGCTGTGAGGGGAAATCTGACCCAGAGCGCCGGGGTCTGCCATTTATGATGTAACCTTTGTCATTTACTTCCTATATTATCTACGTTTTTCACTGTGGAAAACATGTTGTGATGTGTTTTTAAACAAATGTTTCAGGGTGGCCTTCTTGCAATATTACTCTTATTTGAAAGAATAATAAGTTGAAGGGTTTCTCCCATTTTTGTCAGAAAATTAAAAGAATAAAGATGCTAAACAGAAATTTTCTTTAATATTAGATAATCATGATTATGGATTTTAGCCAATACTGAGATATAGAAATAAATAAAAGAAGTTTTTCTTGGATCAAGCTGTTATATGCAATTTTATCTTTTAACAGTGACAGTATAATCATGCTTTAAGGAACTACAAACACTGACATAAAATCCTCCTTTTTTTGCAGCTTTTACTTGCAATTTTGAATTAACATGCCAAAATTTCCTAAAAGTAATGCAGATGTATTAGGACAAAATGTCCGCAGTACATTGGATTAAATTAGACAATATCATACTGATTATATTTTACATCCCTATTTAATATCATGTATGGATGCATTTTAGTGATTTGTGGGTCTGTTGCATGTCAACTTAAGTGTATTTACTTGCTGAAGATATAGATATACAGACATCAATATTCAAAAATGATGTGCTTTTTGCAGCAAATCTCTTTTGTATCTAATCATTTATCCTCTTTGCCAGTTTGAAGGATACTAGAGGGGTTAAATATACATAAATGTGAATATTAATACATATTTAAACTACAGTGCAATCAGCAATATTAAATTTAATGAAGTAAAGCAGAATTCAAGCCAGGCTCTACTTAATTTTAATGCAGTTAAAAGCATTTTCTGGGTATCAGAGTATATTTTACTCACATTTAATTATTCATTTGTGGAGAAATGCTCAAAAGGAAGTTTTATAGATTTAATTACAGCCAATCATAGCTCTATTTTCTTGTAAATATTGAAATTTTTAATGCCACCATGGCAGGTTTTCTTCATGAACATGCATTTTTTGTAGTATAAACTAATTGTCAGGCCATCAAAAATGCATGGGAGGGCTGCATGTGGTCCTGGTGCCACTTCTTGCCCGCTGCTGATCTAAAGGTACCAAATAAAAACAACAAAAAGGAGCTCAAATGGCTGTTTCTGTGCTTGTTGTCCTTTACAGAGGAGAGCTATAGCAGGCCTAAATGCAGCTTGTGACCTACATCTGTTTCATGGTATAAAAATCAGATTATTTTGAGGTTTAATCCGTGTACACAACATCAGAAATGCTTGGTCTCCCTCTGAAATGTGATATGAAAAATATGATGTGAGAGCTCTTTAAATAAAAACTAGATTCTGTCATGCAAAGTTCATCCTTTAAAAAAATATTTCCACCACATTTTCCTCTGAAGACATTATAAAATATGTATGTTAGAGCTTGTAAGGAATCCATTGCTAGCCTAAGCTTCAAATACAGGTGTATTATCCTCTCTTATGGTACAGTATTCAGAATATTTTCCTGTAAATGTAAATTTTCCCTCTTATTTGTGTTTTTTAGGAAAAAGATTATGTTGGATTTGCAACTTTGCCAAACCAGGTCCACAGAAAGTCTGTGAAAAAAGGATTTGACTTCACCCTCATGGTAGCAGGTAAGTGATGATGTGTGATTATGTTTATTACAGAGTGAAGAATTTTGTTTGTCAACCAAAATTCATGAAGAAATGCTCAAATGTGAACCTTTAAAACAAATACAGATAAAAATGAAGTAGCCAGCATGAGCTTAAATGGCTTTTTAATTAAAAAATGATGTGATTACCCAGAAACAGAACAAAATTCACCTTTATGATATTTACCTTGTCTTATTTAAGAAAATATATCACATCCAGAAAGTCTGCTGTGCCACAGAGAAGACAGGCTTCACACATTAGTCACACTGTGTACTTGACTTTGTTGCTCTGAAATGATTTTATTCATCATGACAAGGTCCAGTGCACAACACATCTGCACGAGAATCGAATCTAAAGATGTTTTTAACTCAAAAAGACTTGAAATCAGGCGGCAGGTTGTGCTTTCTGAGAAACAGCAATTTACCAAAACACCTCCGCTCCCTCTCAGATTTCACAAGTTCTGTTTGTGCCGTGAAAATTCTGGCTCTGCTAAAATATGAATTTTAATGTTGTGGAGGGAGAGGAGTGCAGAAAGGCTGTGCCTTAAGTGACAACTAAATTCTGCTTTAAATCAGTCTCTAAAATGTTCAGAGTGATTTGAACAAAAGGTTAAGTGGAGCACTCTCAGTGTTGAGAGTGAAGGATACTGAGGAACAAAGTGTTTGTTTTAATGCACAAATAGATAAAAAAGTTGGATTGATTTGACCAAGAGACCAATTTTCATATTGTTTAACTTGTAAATAAATCTTATCTACAAAAGAGTCTGAGACATATTGTTTTAATAGTACATGAAAATTGCAGAATCCTCTCAATCATCCAAATCAGTGATATTAAAGCCACATTAAAATGTAATTTATCGAAGTATGAATAGGTAGAATTAAAAATTCAGAGCATAATACCAGCCTTAAATTGTATGACCAGCTTGATGTGTATAGAGGTTATGGTTTTCCTGGCATTTGTCCACTTTTTTGTCTGCTTGTGAGCAAAATCAGTCAAAAAGTTCTCAACAGATTATGATAAAAATTTCAGGTAATGTTGGTCATGGCACAAGGCAGACTTGATTAGATTTTGGTGGTGATCTGAATAAGGATGTGGATTCAGGGATTTTGTAACTCCATCCAGGCATAGACAGGCACAAAACAGTAACAAAACAGACAATAATAGCAAAGAAAATACACATACATATTAACATGCACAGCATATAAACTTATGAACTACTCAGACAAACACACATGAGAAATAAAATAGCCCACCTCGTTGGCTGCATGCTGAAGGAAGGAATTAAAATAGCCCCAAACTTAGATGAAAGTCAATCTTGTCTGCACCATATCAACTGTCAAAGACGCATGAACATCCCAAAAAGTTATTTTCTGGCACAGACTTCAAAATAAAAGCATATCAAATAACAAAATAAAACCATTTACCTGGCGTACCTTGGTGGCTCAATAACAAACTTAGAGGGTTTACAGACTTCTTCATAAAGATGTAGAATTATAAATGCAACAGTTACAGACTTTTAAAGGATTTGTTAACTGTGAGATTGGGCAGTTTTCCACACTTTTGATGATAATTTTCCTAACAATGTCTAACAATGCTTTGGCAGAGATCAGTCCTTTCTGTTTGCAAAGCTGAAAAAATGCCAGTTAGCTTGTGTGCTGTGTGGTGAAATGGTTACAGCTCGTTTTACACTGGAAGCCTTTTACTTGTGTGACAGCATTTACACATGAACCTCGAGCCACGCATCCCCCACGCTCTCAGGGTGATCTGTGCTTTCCAGTGTGTGAATGTTGGTGTCCTGCTGTGATAAAAACTGCACATTAATGTGTGTTCCAGGTGAGTCTGGTCTGGGTAAATCCACTCTGGTGAACAGCCTCTTCCTCACCGACCTGCACAAAGACAGGAAGCTGCTCAACGCTGAGGGTGAGTCACCGACCAATCACACGCCTCCATACTGCACCTGCACTCTTGTATCTCTTACCCCACCTTCAATTAACAGCCTGTGACCTCTTTCCCCTCGATAGAGCGAATCAGTCAGACGGTGGAGATCACCAAACACACGGTGGACATCGAGGAGAAAGGCGTGAAGCTCAAACTGACCATCCTGGACACCCCGGGGTTTGGAGACGCCGTCAACAACACGGAGTGGTGAGTTTAATTACAGGATGTTAAATCGGATTTCTAAAGCAGCGTTGGGAGTCTGGATGGGGAGTGAGGGAGCTTTTTTACAGCTTTAAGTCGAGTGAAGCCCACATACCACTTATGTGACCCTTTCTTTTCAGCTCTGTCCCTCACCCACGTGTAAATAAAGCTCTGCAGTCCGTCTTTAAAGCCTGAAAATGAAAGAAAGCATCAGCTCGACTCACACTCACTGACATTATACATCATACAAGCTGCTGTGATGCACCAGTCATTTACAGGGTTCCCACACGTCCTGGAAAACCTGGATAATGATTGACCAGTTTTCCAGTCATGGAAAACATATGGATATTGATGAATAAAGTGGAATGTCCTGGAAAATGATATATCTTCCCTCTACCTTGGTAGTGAACAAAAATCAAACATAGGAAATGAAGTAAAAATGTCCTTGATAACTAATGCACTCTTAACCATAAATTTGAGTAGATAAAATAATGCAAGTTCAGGAATAAAATATGAAAACTCAAAACAATGTTGACAAAAAGAAATAATACAAAATGGCAAAGTAATATTTAGGTTACTTAAACAGTATATCAACACAATATATTTATAAAAAAGCAGAGTAAAGATAAAAAAAAAATACTATAAACCATAAATTTATAGTAGTAAGACAGTCCATTAAAGTCAGACTAAAAAGATAGCTGGCAGACACTGTTCATGCCTGGGAGTTAGAACTTAATACATTTTAAGGGGGGTGAAAATGTTCTGGAAAAGTCTTGGAAAATGTTTTGTAGAAAAGAGTGGGAACCCTGATTTAGGAATCACTCTGCTGCGGGTAATGACTTTTACATAATTGATAACTCTGAAAACCTTCAGTCCAACAGTCCAGCCAATCATATTGCATCACGCTCCTGTCACTGGGCTGTAGTTTCATTTTGTTAGGGCTGCATTATTGATCATGTTTTATCACCACTAATGATATTTCACACACACACTCTCTCTGACCCTCGTGTATCGACCTGTAGTGTATCTGATGTTTCTCTGTGAAGCCGTTTATGAGGCCCCTCAGGAGTGATTCATGCTTTTCCTCTTGCTCAGGTTTTACTCTGTTATTGTATTTAAACTAACGGATGAAGAGGTTATGTCTTATTCAAGAGCAGGAGCGATTAAACGTGAGGAAATCACAAATTTAGTGCCCTGGATTCAGTCACAACTCTGACTGAGTGAAGCTGAAAATGTTTTTCACCTCATTCTTAATTCAGAGGGTTTAATATGATGTTGGACAGGACTGAGCGATTTAAGGAAAAGATCTAACTGTGATTTTTCTGGCAGATATTGCAGTTTCAATTTGATTCATGATTTTCTTCAAATTAAGCTCCTGTGCAATATTCACTATGTTTACAGTATAGACAACAGTAGGGAACTCAATGATCAAAAGCACGTAACACATTATTCATCATCTAATATTGATGATAAATAACCTGTTTTCATTATTTAAGGGATACTCCAACTTCTCCTCCTAAACAGAGGCTTTGTGTTGCTGACCTGCTTACCAGCACTTCTGTAAATGCAAATTATCTGCAAAAACAGATCTTGGGTCAGTCAGGAGCGCGGCAAAAAATTGCAGCGTTGGTGATCACATGATTGCGTTGCCTGAAATTGCGATTTCGATCCTAAAGCGATGACTCTTTCAGCCCTAATGTTGGCCCCTTTGCAGCTCCAACAGCTTCAGCTCTTCTGAGAAGGCTTACCTCAACGTTTAGGAGCGTTTATGGGAATTTTTGACCATTCTTCCAGAAGCACATCTGTGAGGTCGCACACTGATGTTGGACCAGAAGGCCTGGCTCACAGTCTCTGCTCTAATTCATCCCAAAGGTGATCTATGGGGTTGAGGTCAGGACTCTGTGCAGGCCAGTCAAGATGATAGACGGATAGTTTCAACAAACTATCCGTCTGTCATCTTTACTGCCAACCTTTTTGAAGTCACGGCCACTGGAGCCTATCCCAGCTGACATTGAGCAAGAGGCAGGTACCCTGGACAGGTTTCCAGCCAATCACAGGGCTGACATATAGAGACTTTCAGCCACTTAAACACACTCATGCAGCCTAATGAGCTTGTTTTTGGTCTGGAGAAAAACCATGTATCAATCAATCAAGCAATGAAACTTTATTTGTATAGCACTTTGAAATGAAAAATAAAACAAATAAAAAGTAGAAGATTGAATACAATGAAAATACAAGACCCTACCCACCCTCGCGATCCACGTCCAGCACACACACAAAGACATTAAGATGAGATTCTAACAGAAAACAGAAATAGAGGACTGAGGAAACTTTATGTTGAATTAAAAATGAGGAAACGCAGGAGCTAAGACTTAAATGACATAATAAAAAAAAATCATGATAAAAAAAGAAAAAAAATACTATATGGAAGAATAAATAAATAATAATAATATAGTAAAATGAAATGGCCAAACACCACATGTGTAATAAAATCTGCTAAAGTAGGATAATGAAAAAAATTGATTGAAAGAGAATAAAATTTGGGACAATAAATCTCAACTGAAATTGAGAAATAAAACAGATTAAGAAGATTAAAATAAATAAGTCAATAAATGAATAATAATAAATACAATCAGCTAAAAGCCAGAGAGTAATCTTTATATTTATAATAATGCACATACTGTTTTTTATACTTAGTCTTTTTTCTTATTTATCATTACTGTGCTGCTGTAACACTGTGGATTTCCCCTTGTGGGACGACTAAAGGTTTATTCTGTTATATTCTGTTTATTCTATTGTATTAAAAAGCGACATCACAGCAGTGAATACAAGAGACAAACAAATACCTGGAGTAAAGCTCCCATCCAGACGACACAGATGCATCTTTTGTCTCAGCTCCTCTGAAGATAAGGTCCAGTAAAGCTCCCGTCTGGTCCTGCTGCGTTGAACTTCAGCAGTGACACCTTCAGCCCTGCTGTTCAGACTGCAGAGCGGCCAACGGGACAAAAGTCTGACCACAGAATAAACCGCACATCAGCAGGAAAAGTGCTTAACCAGATTTATTGGATGTTCCTCCACAGTTGTAAATAAATGATGGGATATGTACTGACTCTGCTTTGAATGGAGGATATAATGCTCTTTGACCCTGAGGGCAGAGCTGACCTCTCGATGTTGACCTCCATTCATAAACTATAAATATCGACGTATCAGAGCTCTGCAGGGCTGCAGATTAAATAATGGGTTTACATGCAACTTTTGATGCATTAAAAAGCTTCAGCATCCCCTTTAAAAGTTTAGATTATGGACTTATGCCACGTTCAAACATCAACATTTCTGCTGTGCTCAGCACAGGTGGGCGTTTCTGAAGCAGAGATGGAGTTTGATGTTGCCCGACAGCTTGCTGAATAACTTGTAAAATATTTGGGATGCTGTTAGAGAGGCCCATTATAGCACAACCCTCACCGAGACATAAATCAGCAGAGTTATCAGTGCAAAGGTCAAAAACTACCCCATCCTGCTAGTTAACTAAGATTCTCATCACCACCAAAATCTGATCACTTCTTCCTTGTGCCATGACCGGCATTTTTTAAAAATCCATCAAAATCTGTTAAACTTTTAGAGTCATCTTGCATACAACAAAAATACAGGCAAAAGAATTTCCTCGTTGGTGTAGGTAATAAATTTAAAGTAAAGGAGGTGCCTTTTTCACAATTGGATGAAGGCTCTCCCACCCAGTGTTAGTCTCCATAGGGTGGGCTGGAAGCTAGTTTCTGATTTTATTTAAATGCATTAAGTGATAAACATGATGCTTGCTTTGCTTATTTACTTTTACTTTATTATTTTATTTTTTAAATTTAATTTAATTTAATTATTATTTTTTGAGTTGATTTTTTATTTTATTATTTGTTGTGTATTCATATTTGTGCGTATGTGCGTGTGTATGTATTGATATTTTTATTATCATGATTTATATCTTCAGAGTCAGAATCAGATTTATTGCCAAGTAGGTTTTTACACTTACAAGAAATTTGCTCTGGTGATCTTGGTGCAAAGTACAAACAGACGATAAGTAAAAAGATAATAATAAAAATAATAAAAATAAAGGTGCAAGCATTGTAATAGGAACAATCAGATATAGAAATATAGAATAAAATAAAATAGACTAAAATATATACGCAGCTATTTACAGTTGTTTCCGCGTCATGGGGGGGTGTTAGTGTAACCCAATCTTTTAGTTTTATTATGTTTTTTCTGTTTATTTAACTTTTTTTTTTTTATTATTTTTTTGTATGAAGGGATTCTGTTTTAATTTTAGTTTATTTATCTGCCGTTATTACAGTTAATGTTATTGTTACTGTTGTGTTTAATTATTATTATTATTATCCCTTTTATATTATTCCTTTTATGGATATAAATATTTGTGTGTAGTTTTGTGAAGTCACAGATAGGCATGCTTTTTATTTCTGTTTTGCTTTACTGTGAGTTCATTGGGAACGGGTGTTATGTGTCATGTTCAAACTTCAAAATTTCAATAAAATGTGCTTGTAAAAAAAAGGTAAACTAAAATGAAGTATTAATGAGGGGATCTACTCACTGAAGCTGCCAGGAACAAGTTCACTCTCTGCACATTTAATGTCAGTGCGTCTCTTGAGAAGACGAGGCTGTCCCCTAAAAATTAGGCCAACGTTCGAGCATAAAGCTTTTGCTCATTTGATGAACAAATCTAAATAAATTATGGCAGCCAGTTTCAGAAAACACACTTATTTCTCCAGGAGTGTCGGCCCGGGGGCCACGTGTGGCCCTCCGCCTCTATTAATGCAATCAATTAAAAAAAAGCTAAATTGTAAATATGAAGAAAACAGAAAAACTGCTAAATATGATTCATCAGGAGTTACCAGTACTACATAACGTTTGGATTAGGATAGGTTAAGATTGCTGTTACATGTTTTTTTTTTGCAAGTCATTAAAGAATTTATTTTGCTATGGTCTAAACATATATTTTATGAGGCCTTAAATGGTTAATATATAATGTTAATTAAACTTAATTTGGAAACCGTGGTAGAGGTGATATATTTGTGCTTTAAACTGGTTAACCTTTATTGCATTAAAGAGAGGATTAAATGACTTTAGTTGTGTGTCATTAAATTGTGAACTTTGATGTTGGTATTATAGTCTTTAAACTTTATATTTGCATTTTTTTTTCTTTATTTATGTGTATTTTTTTCTTATTGCGAGTGCTTTCTAATCAGAGGCCAATCTTAAGGTCTCAAACCTTAAGATATATAATATAACCCCCTTTTACTTGTATTAAAAATGTTTGGCACCCTGCTTTAAAGCCACTAATCTTTGTTATAATTTTGTTTTTGGTGTTGTGTAGCTGGAGGGCGGTCACAGATTACATCGATCAGCAGTTTGAACAATACTTCAGAGACGAGAGCGGGCTGAACAGGAAGAACATCCAGGACAACAGAGTTCACTGCTGCCTCTACTTCATACCTCCGTTTGGACACGGGTAACAAACTGATTTATTCTAACAAACTTGACAGTTAATCTTAAGTATGCATTGATAATCAGTGTTAATTATGTTGACTGATTATTTTCATCATAGTTTTCTTCAACAACCTTTTTTCCCCTGATGAAAACTAGACAGTAACTAATAAAAACAAGTGCACATGGACAAAAACTCAAACTAAATTAACTGACATTTTCATCAACAAATAAAAACTAGACTAAAATGTTTGACAGAGACTTAATCCAATCAGACCTAATTTGGTCATGTAGAAAGTAGAGACAAGTTAGGAATATATCCAATCACAGCTACTTTGGTTGTGTGGAAATTTGAGGTTTCTGTTCATTTATACATTCAAACTTACTATCATTCAATAAAGGGTTATGAGATGTTTGATTTTATCCAAGTGTAAAAAATGACTTCAGAAATTCAAGGAAACATCAAAAATGCCTTACCCTTTACACTTCATATTTTAGTCGACTAATTTTACAGCAGATTTCATCGACTACAATGTTGTAAAACTTCATCAACTAAAACTAGACTAAAATTAAAACAATTTCGATGACTAAATTATGACTAAAACAAAAAGATATTTTAGGCAAAAACTAAATTAAAAGTGCGGTCAAATTCACACTGATGTCCTCCTTTAGGCTCCGCCCAGTGGACATCGAGTTCATGAAGGCGCTGCAGGACAAAGTCAACGTGGTTCCTCTCATCGCTAAAGCCGACTGCCTCACTCCAGGCGAGATCAAGAAGCTCAAAGAGAGGGTGAGAACAAAAAATACACAACAGACACTCTTGGCCACTCAAGAAGGTACACCAGTTCAGCTGCTCAGTAAGGCAAATAGCCAAGCAGCCAATCACAAGGCAGCAACTCAGTGCATTCAGGCTTGTAGACAAGAACAAGATGACCTGCTGAAGTCCAAACCGAGCATCAGAATGGAGGAGAAAGGTGATTTTAGTGACTTTAAATGTGGTTGTTGGTGCCACACGGGTTGTTCTGCATATGTCCGAAACTACTGGGATTTTCACGCACAACCACCTCTAGGATTTAAAGCAGGCTGCAGTTCACATGGACTCACCAAAACTGGTCTGATGAGTCTGGATTTCCGCTCCACATTCAGCTGATGGGCTCAGAATTTGGTGTGAACATCATGAAGCATGGATCAGTGGTTCAGGCTGCTGCTGGTGGTCCCTTAGTCCCACCTGAGCATGGTTCAAACCCCACAGCCTACCTGAGGACTGTTGCTGACCATATCCACCCCTTAATGACCACAGTGGACCATCTTCTGATGGAGACTTCACAAAGCTCAGATCATCTCAAACTCTTCAACATGACGATGAGTTCACTGTACTCCAGTGGCCTCCACAGCCACCAGATCTCAATCCAGTCGAGTACCTTTGGGATGTGGTGGAGCAGGAGATATGGACCAACATCTCTGAGGGAAGTTCCAGCACCTTGTTGGATTTATGACATAAAGAATTAAGGCAACCTGGTGCTAGCAGGCGTGCCTAATAAAGTGGCCTATGAGAGTATATATTCTATATATTTAGTTTTTATTCCAGTTTGTCAGAGCTATGCCTCTATTTGCTTCAGAGACCAAATCAAGCTTCTGTCATGTTTAGGCTCACTTTCAGATTAATAACAAGTATCTGTTTTAATTTAAAGGGTAAACCAAAGAGGAGAAAATTATTCAACAAATGTCTGAATTCAGGACTTTATTTTGCATCAGTTTCTGCCTGTTTTATTGTTGGATGACTCAGTTTATCTCAGGTTTTATTTGGACACAGTTGTAAAGCTCCCTGGTCAATTTCAGCTCTCTGTGGGAGGTTGTAAGTGTGAGTTTTTGTGTGTGAAACCCTTTTGTGTGTGTTTTTTCTTTCAGTTGAGAGAGGAGATCGATAAATACGGGATAAAGATCTACCAGTTTCCTGACTGTGACTCCGATGAGGATGAGGAGTTCAAACGGCAGGATAAAGAGCTGAAGGTGGGATCTGTTTTTTTACAGTCAGTCAAAATCACATAACAGTTTATATCACACAATTTAGCACAGTTTTAGAATAAAGGATTAAATATAGTTGGCAATAAATGCAAAAGTATTTACCTGTTTACTCCCTCAAAAACACAAATGCAATTTGAATGATAAGTTACTTTATAAGATGATTTATGATGTTTTCCTGTATGCAGATTTATTTTTTATTACTTTGGAAAACATTGATTCATGTTGTTACAAAACAATCTTTGAAGATTGATGTTTCAGCCATTTTTGACGTGAATTAAAATTGACTTAATTCATCCCCTCATGATATCCTCACATTTTTTTAATGCTTCATTGGTGGGACAAGGTGAGATTCACCAAACAAGGAAAGAAAAGGAAGGGAAAAAACGGACAATTAAGTGCTGAAAACAATTAAATGGGGAAAGAAGAAAACCCCCCAGAAAAACCTATGTATGTCGGTTAATTTATAAATATTTATTTTTATGTTAATGTGAACATATGTGGTATGTCACCTCACATTTTATGCACAAATAAGTTATTACACAGTAATAACTTATTTGTGCATATCAGAATCAGAATGGCTTTTATTGTCATTATACAGAATGTACAACAAGATTGGAGAGCTTCTCCTTTTCAGTGCAATAGATGTATATCTAAGTTAAAAAGAAAAAAGAAAAAAAAAGGTATACAAAAATAGTTATAAGTATAAAAGGTTGTAAGAAGACTTTATATGTACAAGATAAAATAAAATCCTACCGGACAGCGCAATTGAAACTCTATGTACAATATGAGATAGAGGATAAATATTAAGAATGAAAATATTTCTATTTCCTAGTTCTCAATATTTCTATAGTATCTGGAAATGTATTGCACAGGACAGCTGAATATATACTGAATACTTATAGTGCAAATGGTGGTTAACACTGAAAAAGTGCACAGCGCCCCCCACTGGACAGGAGGCGAATCGCTTCAGAGGATTTGCTGAATCTATATTGAAAGAGGGGGGAAATATTGCAATGCATTGATGAATCGATATTTTTACCCACCCTT
Source organism: Cetoscarus ocellatus (assembly GCA_037902135.1). Classification (NCBI taxonomy): domain Eukaryota; kingdom Metazoa; phylum Chordata; class Actinopteri; order Labriformes; family Labridae; genus Cetoscarus; species Cetoscarus ocellatus. The sequence continues at coordinate 117,589 of JBAMNC010001705.1, read as the reverse complement.
ACGGTCACGGCATTGAAAGTTTTACAGTATAGCATTAAAACATTAAATCTGACAGGCTGACCTCTGCAGAAACCCTGAGGAGGCTCTGAAATATAAGGTCCAATCGAACATTTGGCACAACAGAGTTTCATGACTGGTTTTTGTGTAAAAATCCCACATTTATGTGAAATAACTGTACCTGCCCACAGCAGTGAACCTTACTGATGGTCTCAGCTCGTCCTCCTTAAAGGAGCAGCACTGCTTGAGGCCTTTCCCCTGATACAGCCCAGCTTCAAAAACACTGAACTGTCCCTTTAACGCTCTTAAATATGATGATTTTTGCTCTTATTTCCAACAGTTTGAAGCACTCAGAGTTATTTATTTATGATCAGTGTTCAAACTAACATGCCCTCCCTTAATCATGACTTTAAGGTTTGCTCTCTTCTTATTTCCCTTTAACTAAAATAACCGAACCCTCCACGTTCTTGTGTTGTTTTGATTAATCAGGAGAGCACTCCGTTCGCAGTGATCGGCAGCAACGTCGTGGTTGAAGCTCGGGGTCAGAGAGTCCGAGGGCGTCTGTATCCGTGGGGAATCGTGGAGGGTAGGAAACTCTCTGCAGCCCTCCATCTCATGTCTGCTGCTATTTTTAACCTCTCCATGAAAACACTGATAAACACCGGCCGCCCAGCTCTAATGTTAATCCCTTCCTGTTTTCTCTCGTAGTGGAAAACCCGTCCCACTGCGACTTTGTGAAGCTGCGGACGATGCTGATCAGAACACACATGCACGACCTGAAAGACATCACGGCAGACTGTCACTACGAGAACTACAGAGCCCAGTGTATACAGAACATGACCAGGTACACAGGCATGAGCCGTACTTTACACCGTGTGCTTGGTTTATATTAGAGCTTACTGTCTGATTAATACCCCCTTAAAACACCTCAGTGACCTTCACAATTAGGGGATTATATGAACCTGAACCTAACCTTACAGACAAAACCCAGGGTGAAAAGTTCCCAAAGCTTCATGAACAGATTAATGCACAATTAAAAGACACTGGGGAGGGTTTAAGGTCGTAGGAACAACAGAGGATGTTGGCAACAAACTTCAGTCATTTTTATGAGAATTAAAAAAAAAAAAGTAAGACGGTCGGCTCCTGAAATCGTCCTGATTTAAGAGACTTTTACTCCAGTGACAGGAGGGTTGTGGGTCCTCGAAAGCACAACATGGTGTGAAAACAAGGACATAAAATGAGTTTACTGTGTGAGAGTTCACCAAGCAACAGGCTGCAGACTGGTATTAGACCTCTGATCTTAATGTAGCGAGCTGTAGAGAAACAAAAAGAATGAGTTAATCCCTGTTTTTGAATAACTAAGACTGAAGGGTGTTTTATTTTGAAAGGATGACCAGATCTGTGTAGCGTGACTGCGCAGTCTTTACTCTTAGGCTCTCTCTTTCTCTCAGTGCTGTGATGAATGAAAAAGTACAACTTGAGAGAAACTCAAAGTTAAACCTCCTGCTCATGCACTCTTCCACTTGTGCTCTGGACGTAGTTGCAAATATATTTGACTCTGCTTGAGGTGTGTAACTAGAGGACAGTCGAGGAACAGGACAGTGCTCTAACACCTGATGTGGAAGGAGACAAATTAGAGGTTAGAAGTAATAAAATATCCACCAATAATTGACAGAAACAGCAGATCAGCAAATCGTATGCATGCTGTTTTTACAGCGTTTTCCTCTTCGCTCAAAAGATGTCACTGTTTATTTGGTTACCGTGTTTAAAGGTGACTTTCACCTGACTGTGCTGATGAAAACAGAGCGAGTCTTCATAATTGTCTCTTCATTCGGGGTTTAGAAACAAGCTCATGGCTCTCTCTGATCCTGCTACATGGAGAGTTAAATCTCCAATCGAAAATTAAATCATAATATGTAAAACCAGGGCGTGGGACAAAAAGAATATCAGTGCTGTGTGGTTTGAGGAGGGATGGGAATTGATAAGATTTTATTATGATAATGCCAGTAACGATTCTGCTCATTGATGCCCTTCTTTTAACAGTTCCTGAGGATTTTCTGTGAGGGGAAAAAGTTCACCTTCACAGGTTTTCAGTGGTAACAATGTCAAACACGTCACCCACTGACCCCGAAAGGTATAAGTGGTGTAGATGATTGATGGATGGATATTTATACGCGTTTCTGCACTAAGCATCAATGTAAATATGCCAGAATTGGCACAATATCTTAATTTCATCTGCACAGATCAGCACTTTTAAATTTAGTTTGAGTTTTAGTCTTTTTCCTAAAATATCTTTTAGTTTTAGTCATGATTTAGTCATCGAAATTGTTTTAATTTTAGTCTAGTTTTAGTTGGTGAAATTTCACAACATTTTAGTCGATGAAATCTACTGTAAATGTAGTCGACTAAAATATGAAGTGTAAAGGGTAAGGCATTTTTTATGTTTCCTTGAATTTCTGAAGTCATGTTTTACTCTTGGATAAAATCAAACATCTAATAACCCTTTATTGAATGCTAGTAAAGTCTGAATGTATAAATGAACAGAAACAAATTGAACTTTTGTGTGAAATGCAGTCACCTTTATTTAGGCTACCTGGCAGAGCATCTCAGTTACAATACCAGAACTGACAACAACCTTTCCACACAACCAAAGTAGCTGTGATTGGTTATATTCCTAACTTGTCCCTACTTTCTACATGACCAAATTAGGTCTGTCAACCATTTTAGTCTAGTTTTTATTGGTTGATGAAAGTGTCAGTGAGTTTAGTTTTAGTTTTTGTCCATGTGTTCTTGTTTTTATTAGCTACTGTCTAGTTTTCATCATAACATGGAAACTGCCACTTGATATTTTAGTTTCAACTTGATAAAATCATCAGTTTGAGGAACCAAAAGGAATATTTGTTGTTTGGCAAACAGAGTGCTTGCTAGAATTTGTCAAATATTTAATTTATATTACACAGAATCGGCGTCTCTATCCTGCTGAGCTCTCACATGGTTCAGTTGTCATCTTCTCTCTGCTCTGTTTTGTAATATATTCCCCAACATGCACCGTATTTATGGCACGTAATCTGCAGATAATCCTTGAGGATTTGCCTTATTTAATGTAAGTTTCATGGTAAATGTGAAGAGGACGTATTTGTGACTTAAATCTGCACACTGCGGCTCTGAGAAGCAGGGATCCAGAGTGAATTATTCCTTCTCCTGAGGCTGCAGAGAAACAGACCTGGTGTTTGCTGGTGTCATCTGTCATCTTTATCTCCCTCCTCTCAGCAAGATGAATGCAGACAAACGAGTGGAGAGCCCCATCCCCATCCTGCCACTGTCCACGCCCGACGTGGAGACGGAGAAGCTCATCAAGAGGAAGGATGAAGAAGTGAGCTGACACATTTTGTCGATTTTCATTTGTCTGATAAACCTGAAGTGGTGAATAATACACAGCAGGAGGTGTTGCATAACCAAGACGCTGATTTCAAATGATGACCCATATGTGAGGTTGCATAATCCGTCTCTGATCCCCTCTTGTTTCCCGTCTGTCTCTCTCTGCAGCTGAGGAGGATGCAGCAGATGTTGCAGAAGATGCAGCAGCAGATGCATGAGCAGGACCTGTGACCCTGGACATGGTTACATCTGTGATGGTTTACCGAGGAGGAGGAAAGCACTTCACACGAGTCTGGAAAATGTCCGTCTGTGTGGAAGTTTGAGGAGGAAGTGCACACCAAAATCTACAAACAATAATCACAAAGTAATAATGGTGAAGACAGCATGCTGGAGGGTGTTTTTGACTTTGTTTATATGTTTTTTTTGTTTGTCTTTATACAGTCGTTAGCCAAGTGAGTTGTTTTAGGTGGGGATGCACGATATTGGATTTTTGCCGATATCTGATATGCCGATATTTTTTAATTCATTATCGCCGATACCGATATTTCTGGTCAAGAGCACAAGCTCTGTACTTAACAAAAGTGGACTTGTTTCTTTTTGTGTTACAGTAAATTTCTGAACAGATGTAAAACAAGAAAAACAACATTTAACTCTTGCAAAAATGAAACCTTTGATTTTTTAATGTGCCCATGCAGTGATGAGAAGGTGCATCAATGTTGTGCATTTGTGTAATTTGCCGATATTCCAGCCGATATATGGCTGATATGTGTGTTCGATATATTGGCTGTAAATATCTGCAAAAATTTCAACATCAGCTTATACGGATACTTAGCTTTTATTTGATTTGATTTGAAAATCTTTAATGTCCCCTAAAGGCAATTTGGTTTGTCTCAGAAGTTAAAACACGTTCTTACAATATCTTAGAGAACAGAAAAGCACACAACCAGATACCACAGACACAATACAAGGAAATACATGTAAATACTCAGAGTCAGCACAATATCACGGGTGCATTGTTCCCATCAACCTCGCCTGCAGTTTGTTTAAAAACCAGTGGCCAATGGGACAAAGCATTTAAAGTATCTATTTGATTTAGGCTGATATCGGCCGATACAGATATCAAACCGATAATATCGTGCATCCCTAGTTTTAGGCAATAGCACGTAGATTGCACTTTGTAAAATCACGTAGACTTGAACCAGACTAAAGCACCTGAACCTCTTTCTGCACTGATGCTGTGAGCACATGCTGTTTGTTCGGGGGGATGCTGAGGGTTTGCACTTTGGTTTTGGTGGCTCTTTGCACGTCCTGATCATGGACATACTGGACAAAGTCATTGAAGGGGCCCTAAACTTGCACAGCATCTGGATCCTCCTGCTTAAATGTCTGTAATCGAGCTCCAATCTACAATCGTCCAATCAGAGTCCTTTAGAGGAGAAAGAGGTGGGAACTACAAAAACGATGACAGTAGGAAGTCTAGATGCTAACAGCTTTAGTAGCAGTTTAATCAGCTCTGGACCACATTTCTTTATTCAGTGATGAACAAATTACAACACTGAAAGCACTTCTCAGTATAATTATATGTTTGCTCCACTTCTGGCATGTTTTGGTGAGATTTAGTCTGACAAGGGGAACCGTTTTGTATCTTGCGGCAGTAGCACCCGCCTACTACATTATCTGATTGGCCTGTGGGGAATGTGATTGACAGAATAATCGTCCAATCACCTGCCAGATATGCTTCTGTAGGGCTCTGCTCTTTCCCAAACACTTTCTATGGGCTCCAGCACACATGGACAAGTGACATAGACTGAGTTACAGCAGCCCTCTGGTTGAAAAGCATCTCACAGTAACTTTTGTTTATGATCTAGAGATGCAACGATTCTCAATAGAAGGTTGAACACACATGTAAATTGAGGTTTTTACTATTTTGAGCACTTAAGCTTAAATTCTCTGCTTCTTTAACTTCACCAAACAGTGAAGCTAAATTTAATGAGCTAAATACAGACTTAAATCCAATTAGAGGTAATTTTCCAGTTTAATAACTAGTATATATATTTTTTTCTTGATAAGTTGACTTATTTTAGCTATATTTAGCCATAAATCCCACTGAGAATTCAATTTCTAACCTGGTCAAGGTAGTAGTAGTTATAATAATCTCAACCCCTGATGATTATTTCAAGTCATTTGTCTCACCTTTCCCCCCAAAACTGTTGAAAGTGCTTTACAAAAGACCTTTTGGAAAATATGTAAATTTGAAATGAACTGTCAGACTGCAGTGGGTTAAATAGAGGGCTGTAGTGGAGGTGACACCAGATGTACTGTTGGCTTTGTCTCACCAGTCCATCTGTGAAAGAGCCCATAGAAAGTGTTTGGGAGGGCAGAACCCTTCAGGAGCACATCTAGCAGGTGATTGGATGATGGTTCTGTCAATCACTTTCTTTACAGGTCAGTCAGATAATGGAGTAGGCGGCTGTTACTGCCGTGGTGTAAAATACAAAGTGTGAGCCACTTCGTAGAACAAACTCAACAAAACTGATGTACAAGCAGTCACTTCCTGCAGTCGCCTCGCTTGTAGCTCCGCCTCCTCCGGCTGTAAAGGACTCTGATTGGACAGTCCCACTTTGGGTCGAGAACAGTCGCTGTAGACTGGAGCTTTGCACGATGGATCTGCCTGATTACAGACATTGAATCAGGAGGATTCAGCTGCTGCGCAAGGGTAGAGATGCAACACAGTCTAAAGTCTGAATCAGGCCGCACTCGTTAAGTTAATTATTATAGCACCACCAGGGTACCGCTTCGATTTGATTCCTGATCCTGGTTCTGCTTGACAGTTCCTTGATCCAGATCCACGTTGTTTACGGGTATAAGATATAATAAATATTTGAACTTTATTGTTGGCAAATTTAAGATCTCAATATTGAGCTGTCAGCTGAAATAGCAATTTGTCCTTTCACCTAAATATAAAGAAATAAACATTATTTTTTTGATGAGGAAGATCTCAATTAAGTAGAGCTCCTTTGGGCGAAGCCGACAAATCCTGATGTCAACTTGGACTAGGGCTGGGCGATATGGCCTCAAAATAAAGTTCCTGATTTTTCACAACAGTTCATTTATGATTTTAATCGATTTTTTTGCCTTTTTGCCTTTTTTGCCCAAAAAAAACACCCTAAGTGACACAAAAACAACATGAATCAAGTTTTTCCTTTATGTTGTCAAAATATACTCCCAAACCAAACAGAGTTTCCTTAAAGTGAAAGTGTGTGTCATAAATGTTGATTATGTAGTTCAAACGTAGGCAGGTTTGTCTACATAAACATTGAAATCTGAGCTATTTTATTGTATATTGACATGAAACTCTCTGATCAATGTTTAATCTCATTTAAAAAACAAATACAAGCCTAAACATGTGCTTGTGCAAAACCTGATCGGGTCGACCATCACGAAAACTGTAAATTTTCAGTATTTTTTCTTTTTTATAATCAGTAGTTTTTGTTGTTTTCTTTTTGTACAAACAGAGCGTAATGACACATAATGTGACATGATTGTTACAGACTGTGAGTCCCAACACATAGACTAAAGATCAAGCGAGACTAGAGGACAAGCGATACAGAGACAAATAAAATAATAGTAATAAAGAAGTTAAATTCAATAAAATAGACCATTATTTATTTTTTCAAAAACTGCAACAACTTACAGTTAGAGTAAGTCAAGAAAAAAATCTTGATTTTTAGTTTTTAGATCTTCTGCAAAAAATAATTTGAATTAATCAACTTAATTGATATATTTCCCACGCCTACCTTGGACCAAAATCTGTCGAGGATGTTTTGTCACCTTGTTGAATCAATGACACGAAGAATTAAGGAGCTCTGAAGGGGGACGGAGGTCCAACCTGGCACTGGCAAGGTGTACCTAATAAAGTGGCCGGTGAGAGCACATAACATGAGATGTGTCACTCCACAAGATTCTAACTTTAATTTTTTCTAAATCAACTTTGGCCAAATGTGTGAAAAGGGGGAAAAATTAAAAACTGAAGTTCCTCAGTGTTCAAGCTGTCTGAAGGAGACAAAAGGCCCCACGACTGAAGTGAGAAACCCTCGACTCTGCTGCATGATGAGGAGTTCAACAGTTTTAATCAGAGTTAATCATCAGAAGAGCTTCAGCTATAAAATTATCCACACTCTAATCCTGACAATAAACCTTTAATCCTGGATTTTCTGACCAGAAGTGCTGCAGGGAACAATCGAACTAGAGGAAGAGGACAGCACTGATGTAAAAACAGTTGAACAAAGGGTTCATATATTCAGACTGTGTGTATTTGGGTTTGTGTGCTTCATATTTAACAATATTTCTATTTATTTCATAGCTGTTGCAGCTCTGGCAGGTGTGATTGTTGGGACACTCAAACCTGCAGCAGTAAGATCCTAATAATCTATCAGCTTTAAATAATAATAATATTAATAATAAGTAATAATAACTCTTTTGTAAGGCTCTTTGCAGACACAGTGGTTTAAGTGTTGTACAGTCAAACAATAAGAAGTAATAATGGGGTGGAAACTGAATAAAATGTTTTGTTTTCATCTAAAGTGTCAATATTTGTTTGTTAGTAAATTGTGTAAATTGTGAATTTGTGCAGCTATAACTAACAAATAAAAAATCTGTGAGTTTTTATTTACTCCATCAACTAATTGTGTTAGAAAACTTCAACCAGTTTGCAGAAATGCACAAGTTGTAGGAACTGGTCAGGCTTAAATGTGCCACGAGATTGATTTAATTCATCAAAGTTTCAACTGAATTTTTTATGAAGTAAATATTTCCAGAATAATGTGGGTGATGAGGGATCAATATGTGGAAATAAACACTGATAATGTGTTGAGACATGTTACCCTTTCATGCATGATTATTTAAATCCCAGTTCATGTGGACACCGTGCATGAAATGCATTAAATTATAGTATATTTATGACCTGACTGATTCTTTAAGAAAAGAAGGATTTAACACTTATTCCTGAAGGACGTGGTGCATTTCTCCTTTTGGATTTATGATGCAACATCTAAATTTGACAAAAAGACTCAAAGATCTTATTTTTATGAAACTTGAGATGATGGTTTTGGTGTTCACTTCCTGGTAGCTGGGACATGGTGCTGCAGCCTAAAATGTATTTAAATATCTGTCCACTGTAGTTAACCATGTGCATGAAAGGGTTAATGAGGCTTATGGGTGTTAAAATTCTGAGCCTTGAGATTTAGTCACGATCTTGTGCCTTTGAGCCAAATAAGTTTGACAGTCACTGATGTAGATGTTGCTCTTCTTGTTTAATGCTTAATTTTTATAGTAACAAATGTGATAAATGAAGGTTTCTGGATTTATTTTCCCATGAACAGGATAAATGTTGTTGCTTGTTTGTTAACAGATATCCTGAAGCCCTGAAAACCTGCGATGAGGTCAGGACAGATCAGCTTAGAGGAGCCTGATTTGAGCATAAATCAGAGGAAAATGAAGCTGAGCAGCAGAGATAACGTCCCCAATCGTTCTGTGATCTGTGGTCTTGGTTAATTTATTAATTGGGTGAAAGAATATCCGGTCAGTGCATTAATCACATCACTCTGCAGCTCCCCTGGCTCTCAGTTAAAAGCTGCATTAACTTAAAGATCTTGTTTCTCACCTTTAAAGCCATCCACACCTCACTCCTCGACTTGATGAACTCCAGCACATCGACCCCACGCTCCTGCACACTCAGGTCTTCTTCAGTCTGCCTTCAGCCACTCCTGACCCTCTGACCACTTACATTTGGCCAGATTACTTTGTGTTTTATTCACTTTATTATTCTTACTATTCCCTCTTAGATATTTTTATTAACCTTGCTTTAGCTCTGCCTTAAGTGTTGCGTAAAAGTGCAGAAAATGTCCTGAATGTCTGTTCTGCTGTCATTTTTAAGGAATAGCGGCCATTTTCAAAACAGCATATTACACTAAAATACACCAAAATGTAGTCTGCACAACGGCAGAAATACCAGGATGTCAGACCACTTTAGTGAAAATTAGCAGTATGCATTGTTCCAGTCTACTTCACCTACTGTTACCTACAGTGCATGCCAAAAGCAATAGCAATATTAGCATTCATTATTTTACATTTATTTAACAGTGAATTGAATCAAGGGACGGCTATAAGAGGAGAATCAGGATCTGAGGGGCCGTCCTGGTTCATGATCTAAAACCAGGTGGTCTGGTGCCAGGCCACGTAGAGCTTATTTTATTAGAGATTATTTATTTCTATAAAGAGGTTATTTAGAGAGATTATTTAGAGAGAGAGACTGTTTATTTCTATTTTTCTTTTCTTTTCTTTTCTTTCTTTCTTTCTTTTTTTATTTATATTTATTTTATTTTTGTTTTATTATTTTATTTATATTTTTTTTATTCTATTTTATATTATTTTATTTTGTAGAGATTATTTATTTTTTATAAAGAAATAAATAATTTAAAAATCAATAACTAACAGTAAGACTTTAAAACAGGTATATATAAAGACCACAGGTACACTGGACTATTCTGATGAGCCCTGATCTAAATCCTGTTGAAACATGCAGTCTGGAGAAGACACCCTTCAAACCTGAGACAGCTGGAGCAGTTTGCTCATGAGGAGTGGGCTGAAATACCTGTGGACAGGTGCAGAAGTCTCAGTGAGAGTTACAGAAATCACCTGATTGCAGTGATTGCTTCAAAAGATTGTGCAAGAAAATATGAAGTTAAGGGAACCATCATTTTTGTCCAGGCCAGTTTCGTTATGATTCTGTTGAACCACAATTCAAAAACAACGTCTGATTTTCAGTTAGTTTTCAGTAAATTTATATTTATCATTACTTTTGTCAGTTTCAAGTTATTTCAGTGAGCATTGTGGGTTTTTCTTTCTTTAACAGACGGGTACCAACGCTTTTGTCCACGTGGGGTGGGTGGCTGTTCATCCTCTTCAGCTCAGGTCCTCTACCAGAGGTCTGGGGGCTTGAGGGTCCTGCGGTATCTTAGCTGTTCCTAGGACTGCACTCTTCTGGACTGAGATGTCTGATGTTTCTCCAGGGATCTGTTGGAGCCACTTCTCCAGTGTGGGGGTCACTGCCCCGAGTGCCCCGATGACCACAGGCACTACTGTTGCCTTCACCTTCAGGCTTTCTCTAGCTCTTCTTTGAGCCCTTGGTATTCCTGGCTACATCAATCACAACGGCTTTCCTCTGCTGCTTATCCACGATTACAATGTCCGGTTGGTTGGCCATTACCATTTTGTCGGTTTGTATCTGGAAGTCCCACAGGATCTTTGCTCAGTCATTCTCAGTCACCTTGGGAGGAGCTTCCCATTTTGACCTTGGGGTCTCCAGTCCATATTCTGCACAGATGTTCCTGTACACTATACCGGCTACTTGGTTATGGCATTACATGCATGCTTTTCCTGCCAGCATCTTACACCCTGAATCTTATTATTCCAGCTGGGTCTCTGATCACTGGCAGGGCATAGCTGTTAATTGCCTGAACCTTGTTTCTGCCATTGAGCTGACTCTTTAGGCCTTGCCTTACTCGCTTCAGGTACTTGGCCGTTGCTGCTTTCCTAGTGGCCTCTTCGTGGTTGCCATTTGCCTGTGGTATGCCAAGGTATTTGTAGCTCTCCTCCACATCTGCTATTCTGCCTTCTGGGAGTGTAATGCCTTCTGTATGGACTACCTTCCCTCTTTTTGTCACCATTCGGCCACACTTCTCCAGTCCGAACGACATTCCGATGTCACTGCTGTAGATCCTGGTGGTGTGGATCAGTGAGTCGATGTCTCGCTCACTCTTAGCGTACAGCTTGATGTCATCCATGTAGAGGAGGTGACTGATGGTGGTCCCATTTCGGAGTCTGTATCCGTAGCCAGTGTTGTTGATTATTTGAGGGGGTTCAGTCCTATGCAGAACAGCAGTGGGGACAGAGCATCACCTTGGTATATGCCACATTTGATGGAGACTTGTGCAACAGGCTCGAAGTTGGCCTCAAATGTGGTGTTCCACTTCCTCATTGAGTTTAACAATGAAAGCTCTTAGAGTCTTATTAACCTTGTTCAGCTTCAGGCATTTCAGGATCTATATGTCTGGCATCGAGTCATAGGCTTTCTTGTAATCAATCCAGGCAGTGCACAGGCTGGTCTGTCTGGTTCTGCAGTCTCGAGCAACTGTTCTGTTTACCAGCAGCTGGTGTTTTGCTTCTCTGGTATTTTTACCAATGCCTTTCTGTGTCTCTGTCATGTATTGATCCATGTGCCCACTTATCTTAGCCGTGATGATGCCTGACAGGAGTTTCCATGTTGTGGAGAGGCAGGTGATTGGCCGATAGTTGGATGGGACTGTTCCCTTCTGGGGATCTTTCTGAATCAGGACTGTACGGCCCTTGGTCTGCCATTGAATTTATATTTATTATGACGTGTGCTATAAAAAAACAATAATTTGACATTTTAATCACAAAATAATGTGCTATACCATTTTTTCTGTTTTCCTTTTTTTGTAAAACGGTAAATTTGAATATTCATGGATAAAAATAATAATTATATTTTAGCATTATTTTTTTTAAAGACATGAAGAGCTTCTACATATTGTTGTATGTACTATTACAGATTACAGACACACACATATGAAAGGTTCTTGGTGCTTTCGGATCTTTATTGAACCAGTTTACTCAGTTAGCCTCTGGCAAAATTTGGACCAATCAAGAGGGACTAAAGCACAGTTTTTGATGACTATGGATGAAGCAAATTTTCAAAAACTAATGTTCAAATAAGTCTGAACCATACAACCTTTTCAACAACTGTATTTGGGGCTAATTTTGGACCAAATGGGATGCCGGAAAGCAGTTTCCAGAGACTGTTTTTGGGACTAATTAGACCAAACAGGATGACTAAAGCTTTCTTTTTCCAGTCACTGTTTTGGTAAATGTTTTGTCCTGATAAATGACTGAAGAACCAAGTATTAACCAAGTATAGAGTGCATAAGCACAAATTTCACTATCTAGGGTCTGGATCTGGATTGAACCACAGCAAAATTTTATTAAGAATAATGCGGCTAAATCAAGGCTACAACAATTAAATTTTGCTTTAAGCCGAAAATGTTTTTTGCCCCATTTTAAAGTGGAGGTGGTGATTTATAGATAAGGGGGCCCCATATCTAAAGCCCCCTTCTGGCCCCCTAAACGCAGATTCCGGCCCTGCGCTCCCTCTCTTTTCCCTCCCGCTGGCGTGAATGTTTTGGAGAAAAGGGGGCTGGACGACCCTTCACTGCCAGCGGTCCAGCCCACCGTTTGTATCCGTGCTTCCGCGTGTGTTTCTCGGTGTGATGCGGCTGAACGGCGTCGGTCGGGATTGCGTAACTTTCCTCCGCAGCCGTGTGAGCGCATCAGAGCGGGAATGGAGCAGGATGAGCGCGGCTCGTCCCCGCAGCTCGGCACCACGATGTGGAAACAGATCCAAGCCAAAGCCAAGCCGCTGCTCAGCCCCAAGCTGGGCTCCAGAGACCCCGAGGACAAGAAGGAGAAGTCCGGCTGGATGTTCAAGAAGATGAAGAGGAAGGAGAACGTCGCCCTGGACAGAGTGATCTCCTCCTCACAGCCGGACCTCCTCTTCTCCTCTGCCCAGGTGGAGGAGGCTCAGCTCTGCGGCAAAGCGGCGGGGAAGGAGAAGCTGCAGGCGCAGAAATCCAGCAGCCCCCACAAACCCACGCTGGCCCAGCTGGTCCAGTCCCACCATAAGAGCTCCTCTCTGGGGTCTGCGTGTTTGGAGAGGCTGGCCGAGCCTCCGGGCGGCAGCGGAAGCGGCAGCGGTGGAAGCGGCGACGCGTCAACATCTGCCGCAGCTGCAGAAGCGGCGCCGGAGAGACAAGAGGAGCAAACGGTGAGAGAAAGACCTGATTTATGGGGGGGTTACCTTCTAATTAGCGACTTGGCTGCACGCTCTGTCTCATGTGATTAATAAATGGTCGATTAATCGATGATTGGACACTGGGAGGCAAGTTTGGCTGCAGATTTTAGCGGCATGGACTCCGGACCAGCACGGAGGAGGGTCAGCAGGCAAAGTTTGGGATTTCAGGGGGCCTCGAGCTCAATTAAGACTTTCAGAGTATCTAACATTAGCTTTATCAGGATCAGGGGTGGGAAACTCTGGTCACTATGAGGGCCACGGTGGAGTTAGTCTTGCTCTCAGAGGGTCACATCGATACAAATGGAGGGAAACTCTGAACAAGATCATACATGTACATTAAATGTTAACAATATTATGCCTTCTTTGGAATTTTATTTTTAATAGGGATGCACGATACTGGATTTTTGCTGATGTTCTAAATTGACCTGTTCCTCTAATAAGAGATAAGATATTCCTTTATTAGTCCCACAGGGGGAAATTCCAAAATATACAGCATAATGTTATGTTATATGAAATAAAGGAGCAAACCATGATATTGTACATATCTGTGCATTCTGCCAGTAATACAGCCAATATAAAGGAAATATATGGCCAGTTTTGTGGCCAAAATAAACTTTGTCATCAATGTTAATATCTGCAGATATCGATATAATTCCCATAATATTGTGCTTCCTCAATTTTTAACTCAAAAGCAAACAGTAGGTCAGACTTTAATGTGCTGAATATGGAATTAAAGTCAATTAAAGGTACTTTTTTCTTGAAGCTGTTTGCGGTCCAAGTTGCACCCCTCTTTTAATGAATCAATTAAACTTTATTTATAAAACACATTCATACATGCATAAAAAGACATGCATATAAAGATAATAACCATGGATTTTTCTTACCAGCAACTAAACTTCAGCAGGGGTCCACCTGCTAAGTAGTATTTCACTGTTATTATAATGATAGTAGGCGGGTTGTCAAGATGATTTAGAGACTGATGCACAGCAGAATAGCTGAAGTAAAAGAAACAATAAAATCACGATGACTGATAAAACTATAAAAGAAAAGAAAAAAGAGAAAATAAAAAGCAATAAAACCAAGAATCAACAAACAGAAATAAATAAAACTCTAAAAATACCTCCCTCTCTCCAATATCACCCCTCTGAAACCTCCTCTGGAGCACTGAGTCCTCCTCTGGCTCAGGATGAGAATCAAAAAACAATTTCGGCTGCAAATAATAATCCTAATAATAATACATTTTTTTTAAAGGTGCCTTTCTCAGCAATCAAGGACACTTTGTAGAGAATTAAAAACACAATTAAAATCACCATTAAAATAACTCAAAACACGAGAGAAAAGTGACACAGAGTTAAAATGGATGTGGGAAATTAAAGAGAATATGCAACTTGAAGCAGATGGGTTTTGAGTTGTGATTTGAAGTGTAGTAGAGAGTAGGGAGTGGGAGAGAGTTCCAGAGTTTGAGAGACAATTAACCCTTTGACTGGCATTGTAACCGTGCAGTTGACTTTTTACCACCTTACTGCTGTATTTAAAATTTTAAAAGCCTGTTCACATTTTTCCAAATCCTCTAACAATCATAATTTAGTTGAAGGAAATAAATTTAATGATAAAAAATGATCTATGATTCCTCAGAAAACTGGGTCAGCTGCTAAATGTCTAAATTTTGCTCTCTGTGATGTTCTCATATGAAAAAAAAAAAGAAGAAATTGTTGCAGAAATTAAAGAAAGTTATTCATGCCCAGGCTAACCCTTAACAGGCAAGCCAACCAGCTGGTTGACCAACATGTCTGCTTCCCGATTGGGTAATTTGAAAAATGAAAGCTGAAATGTTGCAAAATGAAGAGGAAGGAAAACAATTTTACCAACTTTGTTGGAAATGTATTTCTTAGTTTGGAAGTCAAAGGGTTAATGTTATGTAGGTGGAAATATGCAGGTGATGTTATTGATGTGAGACTGGAAAGAAAGTGAGCTGTGGAGGACAACACCCAGACTCTTAACCTGAGGAGAACTGAAACTGTCAGCTTTGGATAAAGTGGATTTGGTACTGACGAGGAGGAATATTGCAAAGTGGGAAGAGATAGATAATGAAGAGGAGGGGCCCCAGGACGGAGCCCTGGGGCACACCTGAAGTGACGGGGGAGGGCTGTGAAGTGAAAGATTTGAGTTGGATGAACTGATGGCTATGGAGGAGAGTCTATGGAAATGGTCGCACTCAGATGGAGGAGGATGAGGATGAAGATCAAACCCCAGTCATCTGCCATCAGGAGGTCGTTGGTGATCTTAATGAGGGCTGTTTCTGCGCTGTGGGGACGGAAACGGGACTGGAACTGTTCACACAGGCTGTTGTGGGTGAGATGGGAGTGGAGTTCAATAACAGCTCCTTCAGAGAATCAAGATCATCCGTCTTTTTGCTCATTAATTCCTTCCACTTTGTTCTGCATGCTTTGCTAATAAAGGATGTCCCACTCTCATCAGAGGCAGTCCGCAGAAAAGATGACAAAGGAGTCAAAAATCATGGCAGACTGGGGCAGAATGATCACATTTGTGTCTTAATTTTCAGAAGAATTTATCTCTGCAGAGTGGCATTGAATATCCGGAGTGTCATGTGTTTGACATTGTTGCCACTGAAAACCTTAAGAGCTTTTTACACAGATAAAATCAGCAGAATATTGTTAAAGAATTAAATTGTTCAGCAGAATCATAAATGGCATTGGTATCAATTAGGGCTGGGCGATAAGGTCTAAAAATAAAATCCAAGGTTTTTTGGACAATTTACCTTCCATGTGACACAAATATGACATGAAGCAAGTTTTGCCTTGATGTTGTCCAAATATACTCCCAAACCAAACAGAATTTCCCTCTTAAGGTTAAAGTGTGTGTCATAAAGTGTTGATTATGTAGTTCAAACGTAGGTAGGTTTGTCTACATAAGCACTGAAAGCTGAGCTATTTTCACAGTTTATCAACATGAACTCTCTGATCAATATTTAATCTCATTTCAAAAGCCAATAAAAGTGCTTTTGCAAAAGCTGACAAGGGCTACCATCATGAAAGTGTAAATTATTAGTATTTGCATTTTCAAACATTCCAACAACTTACAATTGGAGTAAGTCAAGAAAAGTCTTGATTTTTAATTTTCAAACCTTCTGCAGAAAATAAATTGAATTAATCGATATATTTTCCAGCTCTAGTATCAATAAAATCTTATCATTTCCCATCCTTAGCCCTCGCAGAAGTGCTTGAATGTCTTGAGGCGTAATGATGGCGGTGCTTTTGCATAAGTGAGCTGGGAAAAGGGGCGGGGGGGTGTAAAGACCTCCAGTAGATGTGGGGCTTGTGTTTGACTGGTGATTCATTAAACTGGATAGTACAGCTCAGACATCCCTTATTCTTTCTCGAGGTCCAGTGGACTGTAAACGGTGCTATGGCTTTGGCATTTTGGCATTTTGCTCTTGTTTTGTGTCTTTATGTGGAGGTTATCGTCTGCCCTCTCAGACCGTAATGGCGTAGAGTGTTGGTCTTGTTTTAAGAGGCAGATTTAGTAGAAATCAGGGTCAACCAGGGTCAACCAGGGTCAACCAGGGCCCCCTCAGATCAGCTGACCATCAAAAAACTTGACATTGATGGCTGCTCTCCCTGCAAAGCCATTAATAAAAAAAACCACTGGATTTGTTTCTGATTTTAAAAACCAAAGGGAGAGGTGACCGATGTGGCCCAATAATTCTTATATTTTTTAGTATTTGGGCTTCTGCGAACAAAGTTTGAACACCGTGCCCTAGCTTTCCTTTGGTTTAATTCAGATGTCCAAACATTACAGATATTCCTTCTTTTTTAAATTTAGACAAAGCTTTCTCTCTCCCTCTCTTCTGATTAAAATAGTACTTTAGATCTTTTATTTTCTGGACTTTAAAAAGCCCCAAAGTATTTTTCTCCCTCGTGTTGATTGCTTTAAGGCGAAAGGAAAATGGTGGCTTCATTGTGGTTTGAGTTGTGTCCTTCAAATAATCATAAACTCCCCTGTTCATATCAGTTATAAGCCTGTGCTGTCTCTTGTGTTTGTATGATGGATTTTGTTTTACTCTTGTGGAGGCAGGTTGTTCTCCTGAGCGTTAATTGAAGAGATACTACAAACAGACTGATTTATCATGCTGTGATTTAATCACAACTTGATTAAAATAAATACTTTTAATTTAAGGCTTGTGCACTTGAGCTGCCACCAGGAACTATTTCTCATTTATCTTTATTCATCTCTTAATTAATAATCCAATAAATCATTGTAAATGTTGATTAGTGTTGCAGTCAGACCGCATGTTTATCAGAGCTGAAAACAAGCAAGCAGAAAATAAAATCACATCTAATCATAGTCCAAGAAGGTTCATTATGTCTACGTTGATAATATGCCTATACTTTATTCTTTTTAGTTCATACCTTTACATGTTTCGACGGAAATCTTCTCTCTTCATCAGAAGTGTCACCTGATGTGGTCGACCTGTCAAATCTGACAGGATGATCGCGCCTCTGTAAGATCAGCTGAAAAAAGACACTTGACTCTAACATCAGGTGACACTTCTGACGAAGACGGAAGATTTCCGTCGAAACATGTAAA
Source organism: Cetoscarus ocellatus (assembly GCA_037902135.1). Taxonomy (NCBI): domain Eukaryota; kingdom Metazoa; phylum Chordata; class Actinopteri; order Labriformes; family Labridae; genus Cetoscarus; species Cetoscarus ocellatus. Next base: position 99,681 of record JBAMNC010001705.1, on the reverse strand, counting down.
GGTATGAACTAGAAAACCTTCTTGTCTGAAAAGAAAGTATAAGCACATTTAATCATGAGGATAAAATGAAGAAGGTCAGGATCTCCAGTCTGAGAGGATGTTCTCAGTGAATAATCAGGTGATTAATTGATGAATTCTCTGTTGCAAAACTTCATGATGAATTATTTATGCTTTTAAGAGACCACACACGAGGGTTATCTCAAGGCGGTAAGTTGCCTGTAACCTAAAACTTCTTAGTTTTTGATGTATTTTATTGATTGATTGGATATACAAAATAAGTGATAATCAAATGATGAAAAACAGACCGTAACTTGAACCTGTGATTTCTCAAAAGCCTCTTAGCTTACATGAACCAAAAGGAGTAGAAAGACGTATAAACTAATCTAATCCTACCCCCTTAGCTTGACTATACTTCCTAACTGAAATCATGACATCGTCTTAAATGTACTAATAATTTTGAAACATGTACAGTGAATATACAATACATCACTCATACAGAAAAAAATATAATCATACCTATACCTTCTATAGACTAGAATAGAATGCCCTTTATTGCCATTTTACTTAATGTACAACGAGGTTGGAGAGCTTCTCCTTCAGTGCAATCAGATAATTATACAAAAATATGATATGATATGAGGATAAAATCCAACTCTATATACACTATAAAACAGTAAAAAGAAAAGATAAATATTAAGAATATAAGATATAAAATATAAAACAATAAATATAGAAATGTGTTGTATTGCACAGGATGATTGAATATCCACAGAATGATTTTGTTGCGTGCATATTTACCATTCCCTGCAAAATTCACATCCAAATAATAAACAAGCACCTCGTGGTGTTTATTCATCAGTGTACCTCTGGAAAATCATTTCTTTATGCCTCTTTTGAAACAATTATGCTCAAAATTTTCTTCAGTTCTGCACTCAGTCTGTTCAGTTTAATGTGAGATTGTTACCTGGGCTGCCTTAAAAAAGTGCAAAGCTGTCCTGTCTGTGATTATTCAACTCAACATGTTTCTGCAGCTTCATCCATCAGCTCCCTTTTTGGAAATAAACCCAAAGGTCTGACATTTGTCCAGTGTTAATTTTGTTGACTGATTATTTGTGTCATAGTTTTTGTTTTCACCTGATGAAAACTGGACAGTAACTAATAAGAACAAGTGCACATGGACAAAAACTCAAACTAAATTAACTGACATTTTCATCAACAAATAAAAACTAGACTAAAATGTTTGACAGAGACTTAATCCAATCAGACCTAATTTGCTCATGTAGAAAGTAGAGACAAGTTAGGAATATATCCAATCACAGCTACTTTGGTTGTGTGAATGACATATTCATGTAGAGCAGGTTCACTGTTTGTTGTCAGTTCTGGTATTGTATCTGAGATGCTCTGCCAGGTAGCCTAAATAAAGGTGACTGCATTTCACACAAAAGTTCAATTTGTTTCTGTTCATTTATATATTCAGACTTTACTAGCATTCAATAAAGGGTTATTAGATGTTTGATTTTATCCAAGTGTAAAACATGACTTCAGAAATTCAAGGAAACATAAAAAATGCCTTACCCTTTACACTTCATATTTTAGTCGACTACATTTACAGTAGAGTGGATGACTAAATTATGACTAAAACTAAAAGGTATTTTAGGCAAAAGACTATAACTAAAAACTAAATTAAATGTGCTGTCAACATTAACACTGCATTTGTCTCTCACTGTCTCCAGTGTCTCACCCTTCTTGGCGTCTCACTCTGCTCTGCTGAGACTCACACACGAGTGAAGTTTGTGAGAGTTACTGAATCACCACACCAGCGATATGTGATGCCAGTTCCTCTCTCTGATTATTTCAGTCGGGGCAGAGGGGGTCATGGGGGTCATTGGCGACTGAACGTGCTGGTCCAGTGATGCTCCCTGAGTTTGTTGGTTGCAGAGAGGATGTTATAAAAGCAGGATGAACAGTGACAGGATGGGTTGGATGCTCTTGTGCAGAATAGGGCTGAAAGATTACTCGTTTTCGGAGCAAAATCGCTATTTCGCTTTTTTTGCAGCACTCCTGACTGACCCAGGATCTGTTGTGTCAGCTATTTTACACATAATATTTTACAAGTTTGCAGCAATTTGCATTTACAGAGCAGCACAAAGCCTCTGTTTTGGAGTAGAAGTTGGAGTATCCCTTAAATAATGGAAACAGATTATTTATCATCAATATTAGGTGATAAATAATGTGTTATGTGCTTTTGATCACTGATTTCCTTACTTTTGTCTGTACTGTAAACATAGTGAATATTGCACTGAAGCTTGATTTGAAGAAAATCATGAACCGAATTGAAATCACAATTTCTGCCAGGAAAATCACAATTAGATCTTTTCCTGAAATCATTCAGCCCTAATCAGTGGCATTATGGGTGGATGGATATTGTGTTTAGTTTTTGCATGATGGATCTGCCTAATTAGAGACATTTAATCAGGAGGATCCGTTTCAACATCTTTCTGTCTCTTCCCTCTGTGGCTGACATTACACATGAATCGAGTGAATTCAAGTATCAGAAAAGAGAAAATGATGAACAGGTTTGCACTTATTTTAAGGACGAATGTCGAGGATTCACATGAACACTTTTAATTATAATCATAGAAATATGATTATAGAGCACTTTCTGAGAGCGTATTTCCAAAGGTGGGTTATTTTAAAGATGCAGCACACTCTGCAGCCTGGGCTCGTGGAGCTGCAGGAGATCGGAGCAGACAGTTTGACAGGATAAAGAAATGTCCTGGGCGAGGAGGAAAACCTCAGGAGACGTGATGGTGTAAGGTTTCAGCTGTTAAAAAGACAGAGGAGACGGGTTAAGTCTAGAATCTTAAACTCTGCTGATATCACAGGAGACACTTTCATGTTTAGTTTGTGATAATTACTCTGCAGGATTTTAAAGTGAAGGAAAAAAATTAATATGACGACTGTTGATCCTTCCAGGGAAATCAATTACCCTCTCTGTGCAGCTCACACCCTCACATGCATGCAGACTAATGAGCCTGTTTATGAAGTGGTTAATGTTCCTCTGAAGGAGCCTCTAAGAGCTTTTATGGGATTTTAGAGTATTTTCAGTTTTTACGAGACAACTCCCACTGAGGGTGTGTGAATGTATGTGTTTGAAATGAAGGCTGTACAACAGGAGAGCAAAACTCAGATCTAGGTGAGAGTATTTGTCCAATTTTAAGACTAAAAAATCTCACTAGACTTATTCTGAGCCACAATTTCCTTACATGTCTGTATATAGATCTTATTTGAAGATATAAAAACTAAAAATTAAGCCTGAGTTGCTTGTTGTAAGTAAAATAGTCTGCCAAGACAAGACAAATTTAACGTGAAGGGTCTTAAAATGTTTTTTTTTTTTTTATCCTGAGCAGATTTTAAACTTGAGTCAAACTTGTTTCATTGGCAGATATTTTCTTATCATAACAAGCAGTTCAATGTCTCATTTTTGCCTTTCATTCCTTAAAGTAGGATAGTTATCTCAACTTGTTGAGTTAATGTGAATTAGAATAAGTGTTTTTAGATATTTCTGACTTGAAAATAGACAAACACACTTGCCTAGGTCTGTGTTTTCGCAGTGCAGGGCTCATTTTCACTGATGCACTGGCCGTATTTGTTCTAATGCCCAGGCTGTTAAACATCAAACTGGTATTACTATGGCATCAATGTTATTATCCTCTTCCTGTTAAGGCTCCTCCTGACGCCATGTGTGACTGTGGTTAGGCTTCACTCCAGGGGTAAAGTGTCCATTAGAGTTACCACAGCTGCCGTGAAGCTGTTGTTGTTGTTGTTGTTGCAGCCCTCCTCCCCACAATAACAAAGCCAAAGCTGCAGCAGGAGAACATGCAGCATTTACTATTTCATTACTGCTTCTCCTCTTCCTGTTTTCTTATCAAGTTTCTTCAGGGTAACCTTGAGAAGCAGCTGGAGTCCATGTCTGTCATCCATCTTGCAAAGCCTTGAGTTGAAACGATTGGTTCCGATCAGAAAGTGACGGGACTTTCATGCATCTGTTCAAGGACAAAAAAGCATTTTATACGAGTGTGAGTTAGTTCTGCTGAAAGCAAGAAATCACTACAAACTTCTGACTTTATTTAATGAATGTGACACATAAATATTTGTTTATCCTCCTCAAGTTTTTCTTAAAATATTCTGCTCTTGCCAAACACTTCCTGTTGGAGGTTGCCCAGATGGATTTGAAATATATCCCTCTGAAACATGAGACAGTCCACCTGGTGTGGAAACAAGATGGATTTGATTAAACATCTAAGACTATAAAGTAGAACTACAGTAGTCCAAAACAAGTTCTCAATCATATACTTGATAATTGTTGCAGGTTATTTTAACATTTTTGCTGAATTTTCTTTATTATTATTGTTTTTAAAAGAGACAGGAAGCACACATGCAGATCGAAGTGGTAGGTGCAGAGTCGAAAAAATACTAAAGATAAAAAATAAAAAAATAACTTGTACACTGCAGGGCTTGAAGGTTAAAATCATTTATTACAGCATTATGAGGTCCAGACTCTTTTCTTATTCTTTATTTATGCTTTAACAAATGAACTCACTGATGCATGGATACATTTAACTTGTAGACTGTAGAAAATATTGGACAAAGCTTGTGGAAACAAATCACTGCATGAGCCAAAAGTTCTAAACTTTTCTGCCTTTTCAAGTGAAATGTCCCAGTATTCCCCTTTGGCTAAAGAAACTGACATTACAGCAGCAGAGGTGATATTTCATAGTGACAAGGTAACGGCATTTTTAAAACTCTTTTTCTGATTCAGTTCAGGGAGTGCTCAGGCACCATTTCTATGAAACAATTAGGATGGCAAAACTGTTTTCAAATTTGTACACAGGTGGGCACGCAGATCCACAAATGTGAGCAAAAATCACCAAATGCAGAAACAAATCCACAAATACAAGCAGACAAAGTTTGCAAATGTGTGCAAAAATCTTTAGATGCAAACATAGATCCACAAATGTCTGCGCAGATCCACAAACACATGAACAGATCTGCAAATGTGTAGACTAAATTGTTAGTATGTACTTAGTCAATAATAACTGAAAAGACATTTTCTAAGGCATTTTTTATGTTTCCTTGAATTTCTGAAGTCACACTTGGATAAAATCAAACATCTAATAACCCTTTACTGAATGCTAGTAAAGTCTGAATGTATAAATGAACAGAAACAAATTGAACTTTTGTGTGAAATGCAGTCACCTTTATTTAGGCTACCTGGCAGAGCATCTCAGTTACAATACCAGAACTGACAACAAACAGTGAACCTGCTCTACATGAATATATCAATTCATAAAGAGAGGAGCTCTGATTGGATCGCTCCACAACTTATCCCACCACCACCAAGCTAAGGCAGCTGTGATTGGATGTCCCTCTTAACTCATCCAACCTTTCCACACAACCAAAGTAGCTGTGATTGGATATATTCCTAACTTGTCCCTACTTTCTACATGACCAAATTAGGTCTGATTGGATTAAGTCTCTGTCAAACATTTTAGTCTACTTTTTATTTGTTGATAAAAATGTTCGTTAATTTAGTTTGAGTTCTTGTCCATGTGCACTTGTTTTAATTACTTTCTCATTTTCGTTAGGGGAAAAAAGGTTGTTGACGAAAACTATGACAAAAATAATTATTCAACAAAATCAGCAGGTTGTAGTCATATCAGCCCCTGGTTGTAGAGTCCTGGAGAAATTCAGCCCTTAGGACCTCAAGATGTAAATTTGGACCAAAACCAAAATTATGCTACTGTAAAAATGGACGATAATATGGAGTGTGTATGCGACTTGCTGCTTTTGGGTCAGCCTCTAGTGGAGAGTTGAGGAACTGCAGTCTCCGTATTGTCTCCATTCACTAACAGCAAGTGTTTTTGCATGGTTTTACAGCAATTACAGCCAACTGGATTTTTAATTTCCTACAAAGAACTAACACATCAAATACTGTAATGGGAATATGTCTATTTTCATGCTTTCATGGCAGATTTTGTCATATTTACTTTAGCTTCTTTATTTTAAAATGTAGGGCCGACTCACAGGCTTTATTTAGTGACGAAAAAGGGCCTGCCAGTGTCTCAGGACAGAGTTTCCCGCCCCTTGTGTAAAAGGATTCAGACAGCTGTGGCCTCTTAAATCATTCATCTCTGCTCCGTCATGATGGTCCCCCGTCTGTGATGGTGCAGAGTACAAGGCATTTTCCCCAGTGCTGTCAAAATCATAAATCTTTCAGTAAAAGTCAGATGGATAATCATAAGCTGGTCTAAGTCGATGTGAGAGTCTGCATGGAGCCCCAATTTGTCTCATTGATCCGGCCGGCAGAGATTATTAATATATATGATCTAAATCCATACACACACATATATACGGTGTTATGGACTGTACACTGTATACTGGACATGGAGTGTGAGTATTAATATGGATGACTGGGCCGCCTGCACTCAGCAGAGTCCTGGGGGGGGGGGACCCTGCAGCTCAGTCACTCACATGTGATGGAGGCGGTGGGGGGGTTTCTGCTCATGTCAGCAGAAAGAGGATGAGCCAGCGGGGGATACGTGCCGATCGTGAGCTTCAAGAAAATCAAAGAGGGTCCTTGGTTTATGTCAACAAGAGGGGTACCATTGTCCAACAGGTCTTTGTGGTCGTGTGATTGGTATGAATTTTTTAATCAATGGATAAACATGAGGCCTGATGAATTTGACTTCTTCCAGTTTGAAGAAAATCCCTCAAACAGTTCTTGAAGAGGCCATGATGGACAGTATCATCGACTCACAGGCAGGAAAGTGAGCTCCCATGGCAGCTGCTTTATTACCTTCACCAAGGAGGTTTGGTCTGTCAAGATAGCTCGAAAAGTTCTGAACAGATTTGGATTAAACTTGCAGAGAATGTTGTTCATGGCACAAGAAAGTGGTGATAGCATTATTGTGGTGATCCGGACCCAGATGTGGATCCAGGACTTTTTTAAAGGACTTGTTAACACTGCGAGATAAGGCAGTTTCCCACATTTTATGACTTGGTTAAGGCTGGTGAATTACCTTTGAGGAGGAGGGCTGTGCTCTGTGAATACATCTAGTTTACAAGCAGAACTTGCAAATGCTCGGCTTAGACTTTTATTGTTTTTTATCTTATTTTGAAGTCATCAGTTCACACAACATTTCTGATATTCTGAAGAACTTTTATTTTGAATCAGACTGTCAAAATATTCAGTGGATCCAATTGTAGCAAAGTTTCCACTAGTCTGCACTGAAATTAGTCTTTGGAAATTGGGATGTCATTTTTTATCTTATTTTAAAATGATCATGTAAATTATGACAAAGTTTCTGTGAAGTCTGAGGGATTTTATTCTGAAATTCCACATCAGATTGCTATAATATTTGGTGGCTCTAATAATGGAGTGGTCTCCTACAAGTCTGCACCTGAGTTAGGCTGTAAAAATTAAGAGTTTTTTTTTAATTATATTGATATTATTGCAAATTCCACATCAGAATACCATGCCTTTGGGTGGATCTAATTGTGGGATAGTCTCCAACTTATCTGTGCTTAATTAGACCTTGGAAACTGGAAGTTTATTTTTATTGTATATTGAAATCATTATGTAAACCGTAACGAATTTTCTAAAATTATTTAGGGTTTTTATTTTGAAATGCCACATCAAACCACCATGATATTGGTTGGATCATATAGTGAAGTTGTTGTGTACTAGTTTGCACTAGTATTATATTAGTCTGTGACAACTGGCAATTTTTCGTATTTCTAAGGGCTTTTATTTTGAAATTCAACACACCATGATTTTGGGTGGATCCAGTTGTGGAAGAGTCTCCAACTTGTCTGCACTGGAAGTAGACGTGTGAAGATTTTTTTAGTCGTATATTGAAATGATGACGTAAACCATGATACTGGATGGATCAAACTGTGGGTTGTCTTCGACTTGTCTGAACAAGAATTAGTCTGAGGGAACAGGGAGTTTATTATATGTAATTTTGAAGGCTTCCCAGGGTGCATCGAACATTCAGCCATGATCTGGGAGCAGATCCAGCGAGCCAAACGAGAGAAGGGTGACCTACATGTGGTATGGCTAGATTTGGCAAATGCGTACGGCTCAGTACCACACAAGCTGATCGAGTTCGCACTGGAATTCTTTCACATACCAGCATGCATTACCAACATCATAGCCAAGTATTTCAACAACTTCCACATGTGCTTTACCCTCGATGGCTTCACGACAGGATGGCAACAGCTGGAGGTCGGCATCGCCATGGGCTGCTCGATATCCCCAATCCTGGTTGTGATTGCTTTTGAGATCATTCTGATTGGAGCCAGGCAAGTAGCCAGGGGCCAGAGGCTACCATCAGGAGAAAGGCTGCCACCCTTGAGAAGTTACATGGATGACGTAACAAGCATCCTGCAGACTGCCCCATGTACAGCAAGACTACTCAAGCGGCTGGATGAACTAACAAGGTGGGCAAGAATGAAGATCAAACCCTCAAAGTCCCGGAGCCTGTCGATCAGGAAGGGGGTGAGAAGCGACAGGATAGAGTTCGTGGCTGGAGGAGAGAGGATTCCTCTACTGGCAGAGCAACCAATCCGAAGCCTCGGGAGACAGTACACATCAGAGCTCTCAGACAGACAAATGGGAAGGCTAGTACAGAAGCAACTGACAGATGGGCTGGAAAAGATCGACAGCAGCCAACTTCCAGGGAAGCTGAAAGTGTGGTGTTACCAGTTCACACTGTACCAGCGGATAATGTGGCCGCTCAAAGTCAGCGAAGTTCCATCATCAGTGGCCAGCAGCATGGATGGCATCGCCAACAAGTACATCAGGAAGTGGCTGTGCCTCCCTCGATGCTTCTCAGATGCAGGCCTCTTTGGCAAGAACGCGCTGCAGCTTCCGCTGAAGTCAATCAACATCGGGTACAAACAGGAGAAGGCTCGCCTTGTGGCAGAGTTGAGAGAGTCCCGCGACCAGTTGGTAAAGGGTGCAGAGGTGGCTGTCCGCACAGGGCACAAGTGGAAGGCACAGGCTCAAGTGGACGAAGCCATCAGCAGGTTGCAGCACAAAGAAGTCCTGGGGAGAGTGCAGCACAATCGCACAGGGCTGGGCTGGGGGGAACCAGCCCAGTTCTGGTCCACAGCCACAAGGGAGCAGAAGAAGACGATGGTGGTGGAAGAGGTGACACAGGCAGAACAAGAGCGCTACCTTACCAAAGCAGTCACCCAGGGCAAGCAAGGGGCATGGACTCGATGGGAAGAAACCACCAGTCGGTCCATAAGCTGGGCAGACATCTGGCGGACACCACAGGCTCGGCTCAGCTTCCTGATTAGGGCAGTTTATGACACCCTTCCCTGCCCCCGGAACCTCTCCCAGTGGTTCGGGAGCGAAGATAGATGTCCCCTGTGCAGCAAGGAAAACGCAGGCCTCCAACACATCCTCTCTGGGTGCAAGGTAGCACTGGCACAGGGGCGTCTAAGATGGCGGCACAATCAGGTCCTAAAGAAGCTAGCAGAGCTTTTGGAGAGATGCAGGGTGAGAGCCAACAATTCCGCAGGCCACCCACAGCAGGTCACTCCCTTCGTCCGACCAGGCGAGAAGTGGGATAGGCCAACAGTAGGTAGGCCAGCTGTCCTGCTAGCTCCGGGGAAGGAGTGGGAGATGCGGGTTGACCTCGGCAAACAGCTAGTCTTCCCACCAGAGATCACCCAGACGATGCTGAGACCCGATGTGGTGATGTGGTCCAAGGAGGCAAAGAGGGTCCTCATCATTGAGCTCACCATCCCCTGGGAGGAGGGAATGGCAGCAGCATATGAGATCAAGCGGCAGAAGTACTCTGACCTGGCCACAGAATGCAGAGACCTGGGCTGGGCTGCAACCATCCACCCAGTGGAGGTTGGATGCAGGGGCTTCGTGGGCAGGTTAACAATCCACCTTCTCCGCGCAGCTGGAATGACGGGGACAATCTTGCAGAGGGCGATCAAGGAGCTGGCAGAGGAGGCGGAGAAAGCCAGCTACTGGTTGTGGCTACGGAGGACAGACACGGTATGGGGTCAAACACCTCAGTGAGGGCAGCTGCAGGGGGTGGTGGGGAGACGTCCCCATTCAGCCACCAGCCCCCCCACCAGGAGATGTACTGGCTAGGGGGCGAAACATCAGTGAATGGTGGCCCCAGCTGACGGCCCTGCAGCTGACCCTGTGGGCACCGAAGGAGGTGCGACAGGCAGAGATGCCAAGCAGGAGAACACCACCTGTGCAACACTTTGAAATGATCATGTAAATTATCACAAAAATTCTGAAAAACCTAAAAATTACGTTTTGAAAAAATACACCAGACTGCCATGATTTGGGTGGATCTAAGTGTCTAACTTTCTAATCTTGTCTAGTTATTTTTTTACTTATCTTCTATGTATTTCATTAATTAGACAACATTACTGGTATTTCTGGAGATTTTATTTGGAAAGGGCACCTCGGATTAACATGATTTTGGATGGATCACACTGTTGGGTGATCACTTACTAGTCTGCCCTGGAATAAGTTTCTATAAACAGGGAGTTTATTATTATTTTTTTTATCTTATTTTGAAATGATCATGGAAATTACAACAACATTTCTGAAAGTACTCAGGACTTTATTTTGAAATACCACATCAGATTACCATGATATTTGGTGGATCAAATTGGGGGGTAGTCTGCACTAGATTAAGTCTGTGGGAAAAAAGGAGTTTATTTTTGGTCTAAATTTGAAATCATCCATCAATAAAACAGAATTTCTGTTATTTCTATTTTGAAATGCCACATGAGACAGTAATCCTTGTACTTGTGTCCAAGCCTTTTAAGACAACTGTCAGGCCAGCAGTGCTCACGTAGTGAATTATTTTAATTTTATTTTATTATATCAGTTCAAACAAAGCCATAAATGTATCTTTATTTTTATTCAAGGGGACTTTTATTTTGAATTTTCACAATCTTCACACTAAAAGTCTTCAGGACAACAGCCAGGACGGCAGTGTACCTTTTATTTTTATGTGCCATTACCATAATGTACCTACTAAATGTGCACTGAAAAGACCGAGAGCTGCCTTGTTTAGTGTTTCAGAGGTGGAGGCTGACCTGACAGCAGAATTAATGTGACCTCTCAGAAGCGATTTTATCAATGAGAGACGGAGGAAACGAGGGAGCGGCCACATGACAGGAAGAATTAGATCAGAGAGAGTGACCGTGATGGACAAGAGATAAAGACGGTCTGTGTTTGCAGCAGAATACACCGCAGAGAGCAGCCTGTAGGACTGAAATCAATTCTTCTGCTCACGTCTAAAATCTTTATTTGAGTCTTCTATGTAAAGAAAGGAAGAGAAACATCTTTGTTATCTGCAGCCGTCTGTTGTTTGTGTTTCTCTGACCTGTTTAGCTCACACTTCAGACTCCACGGAGATGTTGTGACTTCGGCGTTGATCCTTCATGATCTTCATACTGTGGAGAGACGGAGAGATTATTAAAGTGTGACCTTCGATTGAACCAGAAATATGACCCTGACACTGAGACAACAAATGAAAACACATTAAGCCCCCTTGACTAAGAATGTGTCACACTGACTTCCACTGAAACTCAAGCTGCAGCCTCAGAGGCTGAGAAATGAAGCCAGTGCAGCAGTGCCAAAACTGCACTTCCTTGATGCTGGCTGCTGGGGAAAGTCTGATTAGATTTGGCTGAGCCGGTCGGTTAAGAGGGGAAACTTATGGCTCTGTTTTTATTACTGAGTGTGCTGCTGGCTGATGTTTGTGCACTGACTTGCTAATTATTATGAATCAATTTGTAGTCAGTAAATAAAATATCTCTCTTTCGCTGCAGCTTGTTCAACAAACAGATTCAGTCTATGCTGAATATATCTGAAGGCTCTCTGGTATTTTTACATTTTGACCATTTGTATTTTATCGAGGATGTCTGGTTTTTGGGAATTAGGGACGTGGTTGTCTTGGATACAAGCTACTGGTCAGACAGCCTTATGTCCCACCTCAGCTTGGACACTGTCTGTGCATTGGTTGATCTGAAGTTTAGTTGAGACAGCATTTATTGTACGGCTTTGTCCACAGACTGGCCTCACCAGTTTTATTTATTTTTTCTTTAACATTTATTTAACCAGCCCATTGAGATCAGGACCTCATTCACAAGGGTGACCTGGCCAAGAGATCAGTAAGACACGTCATAACTAGAAAAACACTCAGACAGCGCAGACCTCCACAAGCAGCTCAGTTCTGGCTGTGGTTTTTCCACAACCCCTTTAAAAGATACAGTTCTGGATCACCAGATCCAGAATAGAGCCAGGATCCAGACCAAACTCAGCACATACATGGAGGTTGTTATCCTGTATGAACACAACAAGTTTTGGGAACATCACTTAATATCTTGATTTTATATGAATTATTGAATGTTGGGATTTCCCATAACAAAGTTCAATGTTTTTTTTTGTGACATCAGTCTGGATCAGATCCAGATGAAATTTACCTTGATGAGAGAGACATGGACCCCACATTATCCTGTGAAACTGGAAGCGAATCCATTAAAAAATGGCAGAGATATGATTTTTTTGGATGAATGAATAGATTAATTAGAGGATGGACTGATGGATTAATGGATTGTTGGATGATTAATGGATAGACTGATAGATTTAAGGATTGATGAGTTTATTCTTGGATGGATGGATAGATTAGAGGATGAACTTAAGGATGGATGTACTGTTGATCCCAAGCTTGCAAATTTTGGTATTCCAGCTGCTGGTGTCAGGGAAAAGAAGTAAATGACATATTCACACTAAAAGGAGACTAAGGTTCTTAACTAAATATAATACAGTATACCTATATACAATAAATAAGGCAATGGGAGGCCTGTTAGAGCCCGATATGTAACAATGACCCAAGATGTTATAAAAAAATTGTAATAAAACCTGAAATGTAATTATTGGTCAATTATGTAACAAAAGTGTTGAACTTCTTTACATTATGGGGCATAATGTAATAACTGAACTAAAATATAACAAGTTATTACATTTTGGGCAAAAACTTATTACGTTTTGGGCTCAGCATCTTGTTACATTATCAACCAGTTTTTACATTTTGGGTCATTGTTGCATATTTGGCTCTAACAAGGCCACTATTGACAGAAATGAAAAAAACACTTGGTATAAACAAGGCAGAGTAATCTGAGTGTAAATGAATACCAACCTGAGTACTGCTTCTTTAAGAAAGAGTTATGAATATGCAAATTCAGCTGTTTTTACAGTGTGCAGTATAAAGCCAGTAATAATTACACACAAGGCTGAAGTTGCAGGGATCAAAGTTTAGCTTTTACCTTCATTAATGAAGAGTCAACAGCAGTTAGCTGGTGTACAGGCTTATGGCTGAGGTGCAGTAGGGGTCAAAATGACCAAGAGAAATAAGCCACAACCTCCTTCTTAGTCTGAGTAGTTCCCCATCGTTCTGACTCTAATGCATGCTTGTTTTATCTAACTGAGCTCAGGCTCGAGCAGCTCGTCTTTTTGTATTGTTGTTGTGTAGGACGGATGTTGATATAGTTTGATTTTTTCAAGTATTACATCAAAATTTAAAGTCTAGTTCCTGATAGGCTGCCTTAAAATTGGATATAACACCCTATGGGGACTAACTCACTGCAGGGGACAGCCTCTAGTGGACACAAGAGGAACTGCAGTTTTTGGCTCCTTAGCATCGTCATCGTATCATCGTGTAAAAAACAGACCTCACATCCTCGATGTTTTCATGCAGTTATTTCTGATTTGACCAACAGGTGTCGCTCTGAGCTTCCTAATCCTAAAATCTGTTTCCTTTAGAGCTCAGCTGCTGTTCCTGATCTTTGAGGAACATCTAAAATACATCTTTAAAATCTTAAAATGCAGAAACAGGGAGGAGATAAACTTGGAGAAAAGGGCAGGTGGAGTGTGTGTCATGTGATTTTTATATTGCAGGACTCTACCTGGCCTTAAATCGGTCTGTAACCTCAGGAGACTTTCCTCCTGCTGTCAGTCAGGATTAATCCACTACAGGAGGATTACGGTGATCCTCCTCCTCCTCCTGGTCGTCGCTCCTCCTCCTCTTTCTGCTCCTCCGTTCATTCAGCTTTAACACACCTGCCGTCATTCTTCTCTGGACTTCTCACCGATGTTTATTTCTCTGCAAATCTGGATCTACCCTGGAATTATCATCTGCTCTTCTCCCTCCAAAACGTCTCCCACGCTGTCTCCTTGTTTTTGAGTCGACCCTTCTTCCCCGCTGAGATCTCCCTTCCAGCTCTGCCACGTCCTCCTCGAACCCTGGATCTCCTCATCAGCGAGGCCCCGGTGGTGGCAGAGTCCAGACAAGCGCTCAGAGGGTTCCTTCGCTGCGGCTCCTACGATGAGTCCTTCTCCCTCGCCTCCACGTGTGGACGGCTGCTGGCGGTGAGAGCATTTGGTTTGTCTTCTAGGAGGTGGCTGCTGCATGTTTGGAACAAACCTTCATGGGTGTTTAGGTCTGTTTGGTGCCCAGACCGAGGGGTGCCAAAGTGTGGAGGATGATGTAGATCAGTTATATTGGTGCCCTTCCAAACTTTGGACTGTGGAAATGAAAATAACTGAACACCAAACTTCTCTGCAGGGAGGAGACGCACCAACAGGCCTTCATCTGATCTCTGTTTACTCTGGACAACTTTATTTATAGAGCATCACTCAAATCTGCAGCAGTTTAAGGAGCTTCAATAAGGCAAAAACAAAACAACTATGACATATGAATGTATAAATAAAGATGGCAGAAAGGAAATAAAGCACGGTAAACCAAAAACAATTCAAAATGTATCTCGAAGATCCAAAAACAAGGCAACTGGACTGTGTTGAGTTTTGGGAAGACATTTCACTTCTAAAAAAAGCCTTTTTTGTTGTTGTCCTTGTTTTTTTGTTGCTGCCTTTCTCTCCAGTAAGATAAATATCTGCTTCCCTCACCAGCCATTTGGAGCTGAAGGAGCTTCTTGGATGAGAAGGGAAACGTCTTCCCAAAACTCAACACAAGTCCAGTTACCTTGTTTTTGGATCTTTAAGATAACCATGACCTGGATGAATTGAATCTACACCGACGTACATTCAAAATGTAAAAAGAAAGTAACTAAAAAACATAAAATAGGAATAAAAACATGTTAACATGAGAAAATGAACTTTAATAAGAAGTCACGCGCAACTCTCAGGTTTCCCCATCTATCCATTTATCCATCCATCTGTCCATCATCCATCCATCCATTCATCATCTGTATATACTGATCCATAAATCTATTCATTCATTAGTCATCCATTCACTATCAACCAACAAATCCACCAGCCCATCCGTCCATCCATTATTTGTCTGTTTATTTACTTAGCCATGCTTTGGTCTGTCCAGCTTGGTTTCATCCATCAGTCCATCCATTTATTATTTATTACTGAACAAAAACATCAGATTAACTTTTAATATTCTACATCATTGTTACTGCAGTATATGATTTTACATATATTTATTCACTCAAGGTTATAAATGCATTTAGACATCAGGAACAGATTAAAGGTCTAAATGAGTCTGATCGAGCAGACGTGTGTTAATGCATAAAACAAGTATGTGAAGACCAGCCTGCTGCACAGATGTTTGGGTTCATCACATCAACTAAAGGCAAATACAGAACAAGTTTGACCCAATTAATGTTTACCAGAGTGCTTCTAGATTGTCCTATAGGTCAGCCTGTGTGCCAGTGTCTGACCCAGACTGTGATTAGAGATCAGTCTGTCTGTACAGGAGGTGTGTGTGCGTCATGATGTCCACATCCACCTTTCCTTCAACTCTGACCTCATCAGTTTTAGGACTTAATGATAAAAACAAGCAGAAGCAGAGGACACTGAGCCATAGATGTGCTTTTAATGCATTCTTCCTGTTGGCTAGCAGGGTGGAACTTTACTTTTGCAGCATGTGACTTTATATAGTAGGGGTCTGCAAGTTAGTCTGGCCTTGTACTAAATTTTGTTCCCCTCTAGATGATGCACCAAAGCATGAAGCAGTTTGTGAAGATGATTTAAAAACCCAAAATCATGCTACTGGAGGTTTCAGCAGACCTTTACGGTTTTTTCAAGGCGGCAACTTCCAGGGCTGAAAAAGACGCCCATGTTGAGGTGCCAAAAGCTGTAGTTCTCCGAGTGTCCGCTGGAGGCTGGCTGCTGGTACCCTGGAGGTTTTATGATTTCAGTGTGCGGGAAACTGATGTTGTTTCACGGCTTTAATAATCATCTTTGCAGCCTTGTTCAAAAAACAGCTTAAGTCTAAAACTCAAACACAGCTTTGTGCTCACACTGTACACAGGGGGAATTCTCTTATTTCACCTGTTTTTTTTTTGTTTTTTTGTTTGTAAGGATTCCTGGTTTTGGAAGTTTGGACATTT
Organism: Cetoscarus ocellatus; assembly: GCA_037902135.1. NCBI lineage: Eukaryota > Metazoa > Chordata > Actinopteri > Labriformes > Labridae > Cetoscarus > Cetoscarus ocellatus. The sequence continues at coordinate 83,205 of JBAMNC010001705.1, read as the reverse complement.
GCTCAACTCGCCCTCTTCATCTGTGATAGGTCGGCTAAAGTTTGGTTTAGGTGGCATGCACAGTGTGGCAGCATCCACAGCATCAACATCGATCCAAGCGCTCCCTGTTCATGCTTTTATTCTGAAGTTTTAAACAGTCAAAACCATAAAAAAACTTGTGTTAATTGGTCTGCTCAGCACCTTTTTCAGCTTCTCTGCATGAAGTCCTGATGCACAGACTTTGTTGTCATGCACATATGAGTTCTTTATAACAGGGGAGAGACATGTGAAACACAGTAAAGGACAAATAAAACTAAAAAACATCAGACTATGACCTCTTTAACCCGCCAATATTTACAGAGGACAGTTGAGTTTGGATCCTCGATCTTTTGATGGTCCATTGAAGGCTCCAGGTCCAATAAAAACCCAACACAAAGTTTTTAATCCAGGGAATTTGAATCTGTAAATCTACATAAATATATCTGTGATCAAAGATTCTTTAGGAGGAAGAGGACATTAAGTTTTTGCCGGCATTTGTCTGTTTGTTGGTTTGTTTGTCTGGGAAGACTTTGATGATTTTGGTGATGATCTTAAAATGGATGTTGATCCAGGAACTTCTTCAAATATTGGTTAATATTATGGCAGAAATGCCTGGGCAGAGGATTGTGCTCCTTCTTGATTAATGTAGGGATGCACACTTTAACTGGCATGCCTCTGGTGTCAGCAGATAAATGCTTCAATAGCTACAGAAATTTTATTGGCAGATTTATATTAGGATAGTATAGAATGACCTTTATTGTCATTATACTTAATATAAATAGAAAAAAATATAGAGAAATGTGTTGTATTGCACAGCATACAGAAAAAATATAGATGTGTAATGTATTGCATTTCTGATATTATTGCAGATATTTTAGACTTGTATTTCTGATCAAGTGTGCCGAGTTTTTGCGTTTTGATTTTAATGTGGCGGCTTCAAAAATGTTTGTTTTCAATCTGCAGATTAGTAAATCGCAAACAGCAGATTAAGCTTCATTTACTGTAACTGTTAAAGCATATTTTTCATGTAATGTAGGCGTAGTCCAAAAAAGAAATGTCTCTTAGTTTTTTCCATTTATTGACATCAGTGTGGGGCTGGGCGTAGAAAAGTTTTGAATTATTTTCATACCAAATATTGGGGATAAATCAAATATTGTGCATCCCTATTTTTACCCTTTTTTGATGAAGAACATGATAGTTTTAATATTAGTCCTCCATTTTGATCCTGAACAGAAGTTGCTGAGACAGCAATGCAGGGACTTCAAAATGTTTACTCAATAAAAACTAACAAATAAGATTTTTTTGCAAGGTTTCAAGTCACACTGTAAGCCCTTGGCTTTCCTAAACTGTGCTGCTGTATTTTTTATATAACTCGACACATTTTTCAGACCTTTTCCTCCAGAGCATTTTGGAATCAACCCGAACAGAACGGTGAACTTCAGCCTCTTGTTCTGTGGTATCGAGCTGTCTGCTGGCAGCCGCTCTCTCTCTCAGCATAATCGATGACTTGGCAGCTGTATTGATGTTAATGGGCCCTTGAGGTTACAGCTCCATGTAATGGAGGCCTCTGCTGTGACATGAAGAAGATCTATGTTCCTCACATGCATTCAGAAGATCACCTTTGTGGCTTCAGTGAGCACACATCGCTCTGCCGGAGCTGCTGCGTTTCATTTACACTCCTGTTTCTCTGACAAAGTGATCGGACACTTTCTCACATCTGAAAAGGATCAACTGGAATAAATTCATATAACTTGTGTTTTTACAAGCTTCTGCTGTGGTGAGGAACCAGGGGGTCACTGGTTCATGTCCTGGCCAGACCATATCAGAGTGGAGGTGAAGGGTCATGCTATCAAGCTTTATGAAAAGGTATTTCAGATTAATCTCTTACAGGAGGGTGGAGTCTTTCTTCTTCTTAAAAATCACTAAGGAATTATTTCTAAAATATTTGTTTTTACTTTTAAACAAGTTAAAAATAATGGGCTTTTTTTCCCCAGTGTGTTATATTTGAGGGAGTTTTGCTTCTGTCCACTACACCGTGCATGAACAGAATAAATAATAATTCAGTGGAACTTAATATAGATCCACAAACACATATGTTACAAACATTTATTAAGAGTAAATGAAATGAAATGAAAAATCTGAAGTATATGTAATATTGCTGTTGAATTAAACTATCAACATGTGACTTCAACAAAATTTTAAATACAAAATGAGGTGAAATCTGAATACAGGCATAATACAAAAATATACTCATTAGCGCATAACAGGTTAGTTTTTGGTCACAGACGAAAATATACAAGAACAGTATTTTCAAAATCTGCGTAAAAGTGTTTCTAACATCTCATTATATTAGAGTATGTTTATTTTACCTGACTGATCTTTGAGAATAGAAGGTTTTAACACTTATTCCTGGAGGGCGTGGTGGATTCCCCCCTTGGATTTATGATGCAACATCTAAATGTGACAAAAAGATAAAAGATGATATTTTTATGAAACTTGAGACGATGGTTTTGGTGTTCACCACCTGGTAGTAGGACATGGTGCTGCAGCCTATAATGTATTTAAATATCTGCCCCCTGTGCATGAAAGGGTTAAAGATCATCAAAACCTAAATTATTTCTGTTTTTAGGGCACAGTGGTCCTCAAAACATGATTTTTCACCATCCTGTGTTAATAAAAGTTGATCCAAAGCAAAAGTCAGAGCAGCAGATTGATCTAAAAAGCCTGATTAATCCATCTGCTGATAGACTCCTGCTCTACATCCACAGATCTGTGTGTGTAAACATGAATGTGTGGCTCTAAAATAAGCCTGCGTCCGTATGGCTCATGGGATTGTGTGTTTATTTTCAGCTCGGTGCTTCCTGATTTACCTCGACACGTCAGATAATCCTCTAAGCTCTTGTTAACTCCTCTCACTCCGTGTTTCTTTATTCTCTGACTCAGCCTGCGATACGCTCGTCAGTTTGGCTCTATTTAAACATGCTAAGGTGATTAAACGAAGAGTTACATGTCGGTTTGGTGCCACGATGAGTCAGCGAGTTACCAAACGTCATCATGAGAGTGAGAGAGAAACCTCAGGAGCAGCAGATTAGTTTGTGACGTGCAGTTAGAGTTTGATAGAGTGACTTAGTCTGGACGGTGCTCGTCTTATCCTGATCCAAATATCTATCAAAGTAATTGTGATTATGATTTTTGCCATAATTGAGCAGCCCTGGTTTTAATTGATGTGTCCATGTTTATGCTTCAACTTGGGAGCTCAGGTGTTCGTGGCGTTGTCTGGAATGTCAGACCACCATCAATCAGAGGATCGAAGATCAGAACTCACATGTTGATGCGTCCTTGGGCAATGCACTTAAGCCTAGATTTCTCCCATAGCTATGTGAGAGGTGGGAACAGGTGTAAAAGGATGTGGATGCATGAATGTGTGTGATGGTGCCATCTGCCTTTGGGTATCAGCATGAGATAAAGGGACTGGTGTAGACTGTGAGCAAAGGGCATGACGTTACAGTTGCCACTGAGGTAAAGTGAAAGTACACTCAGTTAGTAACGAGCTGAGAGGGAGTGAAGGAGTCTGGAGTCCCCCACGGTACATGTATTCTTGACCAGGGACAGTAATCCAATTTAACTGCCTGTTGGAGCCATAACCATAGTTTGACCTCAGTGTGCATGAAACACAAAGACTTAGACCAGTGTTCATTTAGACAGCACTTTTTAATTTAGTTTTACTTATAGTCTTTTGCCTAAAATATCTTTTATTTTCAGTCATAATTAAGTCACCTAAATTGTTTTCATTTTAGTCTAGTTTTAGTTGATAAAACTTCACATTTCAGTCGATGAAATCTACTGTAAATGTAGTCGACTAAAATATGAAGTGTAAAGGGTAAGGCATTTTTATGTTTCCTTGAATTTCTGAAGTCATGTTTTACACTTGGATAAAATCAAACATCTAATAACCCTTTATTGAATTCTACTAAAGTCTGAAGGTATAAATGAACAGAAACAAATTGAACTTTTGTGTGAAATGCAGTCAACTTTAAACATTTTAGTTTAGTTTTTATTTGTTGATGAAAATGTCAGTTAATTTAGTTTGAGTTTTTGTCCATGTGCTCTTGTTTTTATTAGTTACTGTCTAGTTTTGGTCAGGGGAAAAAAGGTTGTTGATGAAAACTGTGATGAAAATGATTAGTCAACATAATTAACACTGCCCCCAACTCCTGGCCCGTTATATTTTGGACTGTATGTCATTTAAGTTGTCCATAGTTGATGTATGTTGCTTGTCTTTTAATATGCTCTGTGGGTTTTATTCCTATTATTGAAGTCTGTTTGTTTTGTTTTATATGTTAACATCAACCTGCCAACGGGTCTGGAGATGGAAATTGGCCATTTGGCTATAATGCCATGTATTTTATATGTAAGCATCCGTTAATGCATACTGTCCCATTTTTATAAAAATAAATCAGTAAATAAATCTCATGATGTTCAAACCAAATTCAGAAATGATCTCCATACTTAAGTTGACACTAAAGCCGTTCTGACCTCTGACCTCTGGCATAAAAAAGGCATTTTCATTTCATTCTACTGAAGATTTTCTCTTTTTCTGACCATTTTCTAGATATTGTTATGTGTGAAATCCTTGTAGATTAGCAGTTTTTTTTAAAATATTAAGACCAAGAACCACACTATGTTCAAAATCACTTAAATCCCCTCTCTTCTCTGATGCTCGGTTTGCGCTCCAGCAGGTCGTCTCGACCATTCGTATAAATGTATTGATGTGCTGCCATGTGGTTGGCTGATTAGTTTTTTGCATTGATTAGGTTAGATTAGATTAGATTGAACTTTATTAATCCCTTGGGACTCCCTTCTCCCCCCTCATGAGGAGTTGTACAGTCTGATGGTCTGAGGGAAAAGGAGTTGTGAGCAGTTGAATGGGTGTACCTAATAAAGTGGCCAGTAAGAGTCGATCCCATTGTAGTCTAACAATCATCATCTCACCGTTGGACTTCAGTGAATGATGATTTCTCAGTTTTTTAAAGCCTGGAGCTCGTCACTGCAGCCTTTATCTCCTTGTTCAGCCATCATGTCTGAGGATTGACTCGCTGCAGCCGTGAACTGAAGACGGCGGCTTCGTGAAGTCTTAACAAACGTCCACCTGCAGTGAAACCTGCAGGACTTTCAGAGGAAGTCCTCACTGGTTTTATTAGTCCGTTAAACACTCGCTGGAATTTCCGGAGCTTGCAGAATTTCAGAGCAGAACTTGGCAAAGTTTGAGGGTGTCCGGAAACAAGAGCACGTTTCCTGATGTTTAATGTGTGAAAGTGATCTGAGTGGAGCTAGGAGGAGGGACTGGGGCCTCCCCTGAGGTACAGTAGACCACAAGACCCCCTGCCCCCTCAGACTCTGGTCTCTGATGTGGTCTGTAAGCTGAACAATAAGCTGCATGTTTGTCTGCAGCTTCAGCCAGACGACAGTCCTGAAGCAGAGCTGCAGACCCTCTGCCTCTCACTGGTAAACATCTGCTGTGCTTAGAAAAGAACGTGAAAACAAAAAATAAAGTAAATAAAGTTATTATAAAACACAAACGGGGCCAAAGTGACGTAGATTGGGACCAGGGTGGACAACTGGGATGTGGCATGTGGCCCTCCTCTTCAGTATTTGCTGCCCCAAGTCAGTTTTGAATTTTAAGACACTGAAAAAAGGAGAAAATCTGCAATTATAACTAAAGTGATGATGATATGATCATTCTTTGAAATCCAGTCTGTCCCTATGCACATATCCTCCTGCACTTTGCTTCTTGTTTGTTGTTGTTGTTTGTGTCACTTTGTTTCTTGTTTTTATCTTGTACATATTGTTCATATTCTATTCCTATTCCTTAGCTTAATTTTTATTTAAAAGTTTTCATTTTTAACTTTATTTTTATATTTTTGTTTTTTCTGACAAACTCACGGAACATGAAACAGGCAGGGTCATCACATAATAGACAGAATGTTTTGTCAGCACAAAATATTGAGCTTAAAATACATATAAATAAAATAAAAGATAAATAAAAATTACAATAAAGTGCTCAGGTCAGTATTTCCTTTGTCTCAATGAATCGTCAAATATTGTCCTTGAGCTCAAAAGTCTGTTTTTCCAGAACAAATTTCACAAAGGACATCACAACACTTCAGGTTACTGCATGATTTCCAGTTTTTCCAGCATTTCTCCTTTTTTCGTAGCATCCAATAGATTTTCCATACTTTAAATGATAACTTGGCTCTCAGTGTCAGAAATACCTTTGCAGAAGTTTGTGCTCTTGGAGCACTTCTACCTGTGGAACAATCTTCGAGTGGTCATGATTGATTGATATGTTCTTTGTAAGAACACAGAAAAAATTTGCCATCGTTGGCACATACGCACCACAAAATGTTAAAAAATAGATATGTTGGCAGAAAAAACACTAAATCGAGAAGTGCTCTGAGAGCTCAAACCTCCATTTGACATTAATAGTGGAGTTTTTAGTGAAAATGTGGAAAACTGTCCAATCACACAAGGTTAACAAATGCTTAAACAAATTCTGGATCTGCATTCTGATTCTTTCACCACCAAAATAAAATCTCTGTTAAGGTGATTATTCATCTTTGTTTTGCAAAAATCTTAAAATTAAGGTTAGCATCTACATTGGATTTGGCCATCTCACAATTACTGACAGGATGGCAAACAAGCACCTCTTAATTTTTCTAGTCCAGGAACCAGTGGACGAAGTTCAAGTGAGAAATTCCCCAAATGGATCTACAGGCCAGGTCCAATATTATAACGTTACAGTTTTATTAATTTGCTCATCGCTTTATTTTGAGAAGAAATTCTGACCTTTAAATTCACATTAATTGTTCTGCATAATTTGATTTATTTTTATTCTCCAGAGTCAGTCCCTGCTGAATTCACCTAATCCAGGCGGAGGTCAAAATAAAACGATCAGACCTGGATCTTGATCTACATCCAGATATAAATGTGGTTATGCATGATTTTTTTCAAGGCATTTCTGACATTGTTTACAAAGATATTTGCCAAATTTCACATTTTGATTTATCATTTAAAGAATCATTGGATCTATTTCCTGATTCCGATCACCACCAAAGTCTGATCTTTCCTCCCTCCTGCCGTAACCAACATTTCTGCATCAGAATCTGTGGAAACTTTTTGATTTTCTTGCTCTCAAACAGAAAAACAGAATCATATGACAAGCCTATTAAAAGTCTCACATTGTTAAAAATTAAACCAGTGGTTGTAGGCTTTGTTGACCTCTGACCTCTTGTGAAAATCATCCTGCACTTTGAGCATCTACTAAAAAAGTTAGAGTTTTGTTTTAACTGTAGTTGGGAACAGAAACTTGGATTCGAACATGAAAAACAAAGAAGAAACAGTTTAGCTTCATGATGATGATTTGATTTGATTTTAAGCGATTATTCATCCTGATTTACTGAAACAAACTCCAAACCCTGAGGTCTTTGACTTTACTCTAAAAGTGATGAATTTAACTGAAGAAAAGAAATGTAGATTTGTAAATATATATTCTGTTTGTGCCTTTTCTAAGAGTATGTTCCTGTTTGTTTGTCAGCGGCTGTAAATCAAACCTCAGCGTTGACGTGGATCATTTTTAAAGCAGGAGCGGCCGCTGCTTCCTGTCCACACAGACAGATCCACTTACACTGAAATGCTGGGATCAATACTTTCATAATGTGATAGAATGTAGAGTGGTGATGAAAAGAGGCCTCACGTATTCGTGTTTATTACAGATCATGTTTCCACAGGATACACTCTGAGGATCAGTGCAATAAAAACATCCTCATGGATCAACAGTGTCATCCAGAGGTGCACGGATCAGGAAAATCAGAGCTCGTGCTGATGTTTTAAAGAGCAATACGGCCATTTAAGCATCCAAATGCTCCAGATTATCACTCTGCATGTTTAATTATATCACCATCCAGCTTTTCTGCTCATTATTTGAGTCTTTTTAAGTTTTTCCTGGCGGCCCGGGGTCCACATCAGGCCCCCAAAAGCTTCCAATCCGACCCCCTGTGTGTTATCAAATTCAGGAAATGTGCAGGGTAAGAATTAAACCAGCTGCCAGCCAACAGTAGCCAACACTCAACCGTGAAAATAAGTATTTTAGAGTCGATCCAGGCATTTTGTCAGCCCTTGAAAGAAGACTGAACCGTCCAAAGTGCTCCATGTGGGTGTCTCCAGGATCGGTGATAGGGACTGATCTCACTCTTAAAGGTCGATACAAGTCATCAGTTCAAATCTTCAACTAACACCATGTTTGTTATACTAAAAATGTTTTTTTTATCATTAATATTTTTTCAATCCCGTTCACCAAACCAAATGTAAAGAGGTCATCAGCAAGTCAGTCAAGCATGTTTGGTGCAGTGTTAGTTTTGACAGCACTTTTAATTTAGTTTTAGTTTTAGTGATAGTCTTTTACCTAAAATATCTTTTAGTTTTAGTCATAATTCGACTAAAATATGAAGTGTAAAGGGTAAGGCATTTTTTATGTGTCCTTGAATTTCTGAAGTCATGTTTTACACTTGGATAAAATCAAACATCTAATAACCCTTTACTGAATGCTAGTAAAGTCTGAATGTATAAATGAACAGAAACAAATTGAACTTTTGTGTGAAATGCAGTCACCTTTATTTAGGCTACCTGGCAGAGCATCTCAGTTACAATACCAGAACTGACAACAAACAGTGAACCTGCTCTACATGAATATATCAATTCATAAAGAGAGGAGCTCTGATTGGATCGCTCCACAACTTATCCCACCACCACCAAGCTAAGGCAGCTGTGATTGGACATATTCCTAACTTTTCTCTACTTTCTACATGACCAGGGGAAAAAAGGGTTGTTGACGAACTATGATGAAAATAGTCAGTCAACATAATGAACACTGGTTTGGTCTCTGTGATGCTGCAGCACCTGAAACTAAAAAACACTCACAACAGAATAAAAGCATCTAACGCTCGGCTGTGATGGAGGAAGTTACTCTGCTGTAATTTCCTGTCAGTGGTCACCCCGGGGAGGCTCTCTGATCTGAGTTAGACGCTTCAGTCTGTCATTCAGGCAGTTGGTTGTTGGTTGGCAGCGGCGTGGAGGGAGGAGCAGTTCCTGCAGCAGCTGTTATGTCTCTTCTGAACATGCTGGTGGGTTTGGTTTGTCTCTGTGGTGACGACAGAGCGATGAATTCACTGTTGTCAGTAATAATAAATCTTCCTCCTCCTGCAGGGCATGGGCGCTCCGGGCACTCCGGGGGTCTCAGCTGACAGGGCGGTCCAGGGTTCAGGGATGTACAAGCTGGAGATCGAGCTGAAGAGGGGGAACAACCTGGCCGTCAGAGACAGAGGAGGTAACCACACCCCTTTAACCTCTCTTATTTATTTATGTGGCTCTGTTAGAGCTTCAGATTTCTTCTTCTGTATCTCTGTCCTCCGCTGATGTTTGTGCTTTTTTGTATTCCTCAGTCATTTCTCCTCATTTTGAGCTGAGCTGCCAAACACTCTAAAATGAAATCTAACTCTTCATAAGACATTTTTAAGACCTCACTGAAGGAAGAATTCAACATTGTTGTGCCCTTTGATTCACAGAAATCGCGTCTCATCTCTAATTTGCATTCAAGTTTTTGCATTTTCTTTTTTAGCCAAAAGTCTGTGGTTCGCAAATGTGCAGGCAATAGCAGTCATAAAGGATGCTGTGATTGCTCTAAATTACCATGTAAAAGGGGAAACCAGCAAATAAATGGGCAAAAATCACGTGATATGAACTATATAGTGTTGATTTAATCAATTTTTGTACGACATGCAATCAGAAAAGAAAATCTTAACAAGTTAAAACAAGTCTGTCTGGACTGATTTTGTCCTTAAAGGGACAGTTTGAGGTTTTTGAAGGGGGATTGTATGAGGCAGATGGCATGGACATTATCCACAGTGACAGAGATCAGCTCTGCATCTGTACAGAATTAGTTGGCATGGAAGTAAGGGGTATACATGTCTGCAGATGGAGCCTCCTCCACCCTGCATATCTTTCATTTAAATAATTTTCATTTAATTGATTGAAATCCTGATGAAACACATTGAGATAGAGCCATTATTTACAGTGCTGCTGAGGCATGACAGCAATAGATATACTGGCAAAAGTGGCAGATGCAGACTCAGTTATCAGCAATAACAATCACAATTTACAATAAGGTAAATAAAAACATAAATGCAATTATTAGAATCTTAAAAGCAAGAATTTCTCAAATCCATGAGGTCAGCAGGGTCACCAGATGGGTTCAAATATAAAATTCAAGTGTCTGATGGCTAAAAACGGTAACGCTGTAAAAACAACGGGCTCTAATTTCCTGGCGCAACTCAGGGTGGCGCAGCCTGGCGCACCCCACGCAGTGGTAGTTTCATCTGGTGCACTGCTGTGCGCAGCCAATCTGGCAATTTGGTAGACCGGCTGCGCCAAGATAGGTGTGACGATGCTCCAGGGGGAGGTGTCGAAAGATTTAGCTTGGCGCAGTGACAATTTTGTGCCAAAAAACTGTGCGGAAGGTTCGTTGAAAGCCCGCCAGCTCCAACCTGGTCTATTCTTGCGCAGACGAGGCGCACTCAGGGCAGTGGTAATTTGGCTGACAGGCGCACAGTGCGCACACGTCACCAAAACCTCACAGGCAGGTGTCCACAGTGTCAGGCACATTTCAATGCAATAAACAATCACAGCAACCACTATTTAATGTAACCGTCTGAACCAGCACATACATTTGTATCTATATTAATTGTCCCGTCACATGTGAAAGGGTGAAAGGTTCTGCTATTTGGTGATGACAGAGCAGGAATGCAGGTGGATCACAAGCATGATGAATGGATTAGCCTGCTGCTGTGTTTAAATGTAATTATCACTTAATTTTGTACTCCTATTATGACACAGAAACAGATTACATCTGTCCCGTGAGGTGGTCCACACGGTGACGCGCATCGTGTCCTCCGATGCGCTGCCCGATGGCCCCTGCGCTCTCCCAGCTGCTGTAAAAGTGGCAGCGGCTCTGACCTTCTTCTCCACCGAGGTGAAATTGTCACTGCGCCTCGCCCGCGGCGCATTTAAAGGCGAGGAGAGGCGTTCATTTGATTGGTGAAGATCACACTCGGCTGTGTTAAACCCACTCACACCTCCTCTCCTCCCTCTCTGCCATTTGCGCTGGTGGGAGAGACGGAGGAGTGGGTGCGCCTCCCTGCGCAAGACTGCGCCGTGAACGAAACTTGCAAAATGCCCTGGACACACCCTGTTGGCGTGGCGCAGGCGCGGCGCAGAGCAGGTGCGCCGTGCCTGCGCCTGGTCTACGAAATTAGAGCCCAACGTGTTAAAAAGCTCAGAAGAAGCAACTAAAGTGTGAAAGTCTATTTTAAGGCCTGCAGACATGTCTTATTTTCTGAAAAACAGGACTGCACTCATATCTGCAGCCTCTTTGTCCATAAAAGGAAGCTGAAGAGTCATTTTCTATATCAGGGTGTTCAATTAACAGTCACCGAGGTCCAGTTAATAAAGTTTCCACCAATAAAAGGTCCGAACCGAAGTCCAAATTGTGTCTTATAGCCTTCCCCTATGTTCACATTTTTATGGTTTCAACAATATTTTTTGTCAATTTTTAATGCAGGATATGTTTTATTGAGTGCACAGCTAGCTCCTTTACCATAAATAGAAATAGTCCTAGGCAAATTAATTTAAGGCTTTTATTTCAGATTAAAAAAGTAAAACCTAAAATAAAATAAATAAAAAATTGCAAACAGAGCCAAATAACCATTTTTTCTCTTAAATGAAAGAGGTCCAAGCCAAGAATTGAAGGCCTACACATCAAGTAAAAAAGTCAACATCTTCAGAAAACAATAAATAAAAGGTGGCTCTTTATAGGAAAAAACAAGTGCATACAGAGCACTGACTAAATATTTTTCCTCTTCTTTTTTCTTAAATAAGAGAGGTCACAGCCTAAAGAATGAAGACCTACACTTCCAGTAAAAAAGTCAACATCTTCATATTACAAGAAATTAACTCTTAAAAGTACAATCATTTGTCAGCTGTAACTGCTTTTCTGCTGTGTTGTTGCAAAATAATGTAACAAGAAAGTGAATTTTAATTTGCGCATGTTTCAGATTTTGCTCTCTCTCTCTTTGGCTCTCTGTCCTTAACTCTCTCTCTGTCTTTGAGTCTTTCCCTCTCTTTTTCACACACAAACAGCGCTACACGCATTGCATGAACCCACACTCACACAGGTTAATAAATAAATAAACAGAACAGTGTTGCTAGAACTTGCAAAGTATGAAACATACGGAAATAAACTAGTGCTAAAAACTGTAGAACTGCAACAATGAAAGTAACACGAACAAATGATCAACTCCATTAGTAAACAATTAGAAAAAGAACAGGATCAGCCCCGTGGAGAGCGCAGCGCCACCACAGCGCAAAAGCTCTCAGCCCTCAGCATTTCCCACACAAGTCAGTCGCAACGCTTGCAGGTGACAAGGGTCTTATTTTTTTGTACAGGCAGTTTATTCCCAGTTAAATTGTCTCTGCCTCCTGTTTGCTTGTGGCTGCTGCAGCTCGTGCTGTAAACACGATAGCCGTGGGAAAGTCACCTCCGCAAATGAATCATGTCTCGTTCTTCTTTAGTGCTTCATTAAACAACAGTATAAGCTTCAGAAAACTTACAGGACATATATTTAGGAACACTTGTGGCATGACCGGCTTGTGATCAGACCACAGCAGCGGTTCTAGTGTTAACTGGAGTAGCAGCGCCCGCTTTATATCTGCGACTGTCGGAAAAAATGCTCAATGAAAATCTATTCATGTGAATTTATCAGAGATTGGTCACGGGTCAGGACAGAACCGCCATTTGGTGATGCCTGATCTAAACCGAGATCAACTGTTCCAGCTTGAAGCTTGTAAGATGGACCTGCCTGATCACAAAAATACAATCTGGCGAATCCAACAGCATTGCAAAGTTAGCAATTTTGTCCAATCGCCGCAACTTTCTTCAACTTTGATCAGTCTTCATAGCTCTCAGCCTCCCCGAGCATCAACATCTCACTTCAGTCTGTCGTGGTTTTGCTTTAGAGGATGTTGGGCACACTAACAGCTAAAGTCACCACTGAAGTCTGTGAAAGAGGTACTTTTATCACATGCTGATGTGGTGCTAAACGAGCGACGTTCAGCTGTTCAACAGCTCTCGTCAACCAGCAGCAGGATGTGTGTGGCTGCTGTGTTTGTGTTTGGTGATCAGTCTGCAAGAAGGTGACGGCTGTACGTGCGATTGTTAAGATGGTTGTATGTGTGCTTGTGTGTGTTTGTGATTCACTCATGAAACCAGAAGGTGGCTCTCTCAGCAGGTCACTGTGGATCAGAAAGAAAAACTCTGGTTTCACCTGAGAAAAACATCAACTCCTGCTTTATTTTGGTGCCTTTAGTTGATCAGAAAAACCCTCTGTGTCCTGCTGCTGAATGAAAGAGGAGTAATGGCAGTGTTCCCACACGTCCTGGAAAACCTGGAAAATGACTGACCAATTTTCCAGTCATGGAAAACATATGGAAAATGAGGGAAAAACTGAAATGTCCTGGAAAAGCTTGAATTGTCCTGGAAAATTATTTACCTTCCTTCTACTTTGTTAGTTAACAAAAATCAAACATAGGAAATGATGTGAAAATGTCCTTGTTGACTAATGTACACTGAGCCATAAAATATGAGCAGATAAAATAATGCAAGTTAAGGAATAAAATATAAAAACTCAAAACAGTGGTGACAAAAATAAATAATACAAAATGACAAAATACAATTTAGGCTACTTAAACAGGAAATCAATAAAATATATTTAAAAAAGCAGAGTAAATAAAGATAAAAATAAGTATAAACCATAAATTTATAACAGTAAGACACTACATTAAAGCCAGACTAAAAAGATAGCTAGCAGACAATGTTCATGCCCGAGAAAATAAAGAAATAAATTAATTTTAAGACAGGGTGAAAAGGTCCTGGAAAATGATTTCTTAAAAAGAGAGGGAACCCTGATTGCCTGTTTCTACTAAGCAGTCCAGTTCAGTTGGACACAGTATGATATCAAGTGTTTCCTCTGTCAGATACAGAAACTAGAAGTGCTCTGAGAGCTCAAACCTCTGCCAAGGCATTTCCAACACTGTCTAGTGAGGTACTGTCAGAAATCTGGAAAACCGTTGTATCTTGCACTGTTCACAAATCCTTGGAAAGATTCCTGGATTCACATCAGGACTTACCAAAATCTGACCACGTCTCCCTTGTGACAGGACCGATGTTCCCTATCGAAAATATGTTGAGAGCTATTTAGTTATTAGTAAAATGTAGAAAACTGCCCAATCTTGCACCTTTAACAAATCATTTAAAAAAAATCCTAGATCTACATCCAGACTCAGATCACCACCAAAAGCTAGTCAACATTTCAATCCAATCCACTTTATTTGTATAGCACATATAAACAATAAAAAACGTCTCCAAAGTGCTGTACATAGAATCAATAAAACAAACATTTCCAAATAACAATAAGCAATAAATAATCAAATAGAAGCATAAATCTAAAACAATGCTATAAATAAAATTATAAAATCAAGCAGATAAACACAGTAAAATAAATAAAATATCTAGTAAAACAAATAAAAGACACAGAGGACCACAAAACTCATGCAAGATTAAAACGCCAGGGAATAAAAATGGGTCTTAAGAAGAGACTGAAAACACTCCACCGTGGGGGCTGTTTCCTTGTGCCGTGAGCAACATTCCCTGAAAATGTCATCAAATTCGGTTGGTACATTTTTGAGTTATCATGTTAATAAACAAACAAACACCGGCAAAAAAACCTCCTTTGTGAAGATAAAAAGTTACCAGGTGACCGATCCTCGTGGTCCACTTTTCAGCACCCCTCTGAAGGGTGGTGGTGTTCCTGCAGAGTTATTTGGTGTCAGCCCTGGTGCCATATCCAAACTTAGGACCATGAGACCGGTGAAGTCAAAGACAGACCGTGGAGGAAGACAACAGGACCAGTTCCTCAGCCTTGCTTCACTGAGGTGAAGAGGGCATTTTGGCTACTGCCCACATGTTGGTGTACCTTGTTGTAAAGGTGACCAATCATATGACATACAATTCCAGTCTGTATTATTAAAGGGGAGAAATAATTGACCAAAACAACTTTTCAGAACATTTTTTGCGGAGCATAGATAAATACAAAATCTAAAATTCAAATTCTCCCTTCAGCTTTGGGTTGAAATAATAAAATTATGACAATCTGGTTTATTTTTAAGCTTTGGTTCTCTTTTTATCAGCAGTTAAACATTTTTTGCCACTTACCAGGATCAAAACCATCAAGGTATTTAATAAAATCCATGATGATGAGAGTTATTGGCAAACTGAAGAGAACTGTCTGATATCAGTGTCGACAAATCCTTTTAGAAAACTCCTGGATCTGCATGAAGACAAACAGACTGGTTCCTCGCCTTTGCCTCACTGAGGAACCAGAAGCTTTTTCCAGCTGAAGAGGGATTTTGTCCACTACCCACATGTTGGTGTACATCGTTGTCAAGGCTACTAATCAGGCTTTCCAATGATATAGAATATAACAGAGACTGGTGCTAAGAAATAATTGAGCAAAATAACTTTTACAAACTCTTTTGGAGGAGTATAGATTATTCATTTCTCATAATTGTGTGAAGCAGTCGTTGAAATTAAAACTGGATTAATATCCCAGCTCTTACCTAAACCTTAGGGTGATTGTTCTCTTTTTGTCACTTTTTTGTCTTTTTCTTGAATATTTCCATGTGTTTATTTCTTTATGTTGTTGATTTGCATCTTATTTCAAGCCTTGAGCGTTTCTCTTGGTTTTGTTCTCTCTTCTTGTCTTTCGATCTTTCTCACTTTCCTCATAAATAAGATGAACATAACTCTGTCATATGTTCGCTTCTCCTTTAAGGCACCAGTGATCCTTATGTGAAGTTCAAACTCGGGGGTAAAGAAGTCTTCAGAAGTAAAACCATCCACAAAAACCTGAACCCGGTGTGGGAGGAGAAGACCACGCTGATCGTGGACACTCTGAGCGAACCTCTGTACGTGAAGGTAAAGACCTGCACCCCAACACGCTCAGAGCTACTCCATGTTAATATTTAATAATCACGAGGCTCAGAGGACGTGTTTTCTGTTTCTCTGCAGGTCTTTGACTACGACTTTGGCCGTCAGGATGACTTCATGGGCTCTGCTCACCTTTACCTGGAGTCTCTGGAGCAGCAGAGGTTTGTCACAGTGATAAGGGGTTCGCTGCTTTCACATAAAATCTATGATCATTTTACTCATTAAAATATAAAATTTAGGCTCTATTTCTACAGAAGGAAGTGCACTCTCAAAGGAGAGGGATGCATTGAGGCTTGTTTGGTGATATTTTGTGACCTAAATGGTGTTGCTATTACAAGATGTAACAAAAAAGAGCAACCATTTGTAGCTCAACTGTGAAATATCATTTTATACCATTTAGGCTGCAGCACCGTGTCCCAACCACCAGGTGGTGAACACCAAAGCCATCGTCTCAAGTTTCATAAAAATACTATATTCATATCTTTTTGTCATATTGATACATTGCATCATAAATCCAAAATGTCCAACGAGAAGAATTGCACCACATCCTTCAGGAATAAGTGTTAAATCCTTTATTCTCAACAAATCAGTCAGGTAAAAAAATATACTCTAATTTAATGATGTTAGGAACACTTTTATGCAGATTTTGAAAATACTCTTCTTGTATATTTTTGTCAAACTAACCTCTCTGGTGGACGTTATGCACTACAGAGTATATTCTGTGTATGATGCCTGTATTCAGATTTCACCTCATTTTGTGTTTTTTATTAGAATTTTGTTGAAAATCGCATATAAATAGTTTCAGATTTTGCATTTTCTCTTATTTACTTTGAATAAATGTTTGTGGATCTATATCAAGTTCCACTGAATTATTATTTATACTGTTCATGCACGGTGTCAGCATAACTCCCTTAAAGTATAACTTAATGAAAAAACTGCCCATGATTTTGAACTTCTTTAAAAGTAAAAACAAATATTTTAAACATGATTCCTTTGTGATTAAAAATGAATGCATGACAAGGTTAAAAAGGACTTTAATGTAGCTCCATGTGCTCTTTTCTCATGCTCTGTGTCTGCTCTTGTCTCAGGATGATCCCGGTGACTCTGGTCTTGAAGGATCCTCACCTTCCTGATCAGGATCTGGGCTCTCTGGAGCTCGCTGTGACTTTAACTCCTAAAGACAGTCCTCTGGAGGAGCGGCGAGACTCCACGGTACGTCTAAAGCTTATCTGTTTGAGTCTGAAGTGGGTCATTTATTAGTTTAAATAAAGTTTCTAGGAGGAGAGTTAAATCATCTCTGTGAACATCAACCTTAGACATTACAGCTGCCACCTTTTTTGCCAAAAGTTGCAGTAAATTTTCAGTTTTCAGAACCTAAAACAAGAAAATAAGTATTGTCTTCTTAAATACAGTGAACATATACATCTTTTAAAAACTTTTAAATTACCTCATTATTTCTGTTACTCTTATATGATCTCAGACTGTTTTGTGTCCAAAATGGGACCAAAACCTATAATAAGGATGCAGATATTTTATAAATTTCATTGGATAAAAAGGGATAAAAAGCTGAAAAAATACATGCCACTTTCCCTGGAGCTTTACAGATTTAAACTGTTTATCTTTTTTAAAAAAATATAATTTTCCTTTGACAATTTTTAAAATGTAGGTCAATATAGGTTGTTTATTGACAGTAATTTTATGCAAACACCAGCAAAAGGGGCCATTTCT
The DNA here is from genome assembly GCA_037902135.1 of Cetoscarus ocellatus. Lineage (NCBI taxonomy): Eukaryota > Metazoa > Chordata > Actinopteri > Labriformes > Labridae > Cetoscarus > Cetoscarus ocellatus. Next base: position 65,306 of record JBAMNC010001705.1, on the reverse strand, counting down.
TTCTTTTCATTTTTTTAACACGATAATTTGTTTCTCAATAGATGAAATTAAGCAAAAAATAAGTTTTTGGTTTCAGTCGATACAAAATGAAAGTAAAGCACTTACAGCAGGTTCCTGAAGAACATACATTTGTCTAAAAGATTAGAAGAAGAGTAATTCAAGCCAATCAATGCACTTGTATTTTTAACACTGTGCATTTGTTAATACAATCTTTATATTTTAACTGGCTCTGGTTAGTGTGAGGATTTTAATTTGTTTTCCCTGGATTGACATGAGCATATGTGCTGCGTTTGTGCCCTGCAGCAGCTGGAGGTTAAGACGTATCGCTGGAAGCCGTATGTGAATAAAGTGAGTGTGGAGGGTATTAGTATTGTAGTGACTTCCTGTAGCACCACCCATGTAGATTCCTGTCCTACTTCACGGCTCAGAGTAATGATGAGTGATGTCTTTGTTAGAAACAGTAGCTGCAGTCTGCACCTTTATTTATGATTAATGAGGATTTTGTCTTTTTGGAGGAGTGTTGCTGTGGTTAGTACCTGTGATAGTGTGAATTTTAATGTTTTATAATTGGGTTTTCTGGCTCTGCTTTTCCTTTTTTGATAAGGAAATAACAAAAAATACATTAACACATTTTTTAACTATTGGCAAAGGTCTCAGATTTAATATTCTGTGTGCTTTGCATTACTGACTTTTGTTATAAATCAAAAGTCAGTAGTCAACTTACAAGGTGATTGGATATAAAAGACAAAAGAGACAAAGAGCTCCTTCAAAGCTTGGATTTCGGGAAATAACTTCATTAGACCGATGTTTTGATTGTTGCTGAGGCTCTTTTTGATTTTTTTTTGCTAAGCAGAAAAAATGAAGCAGTGTCCCAAAAACTGCAGTACCTCTAGTTTCCACCAGAGGCTGTCTCCTGCAGTGAGTCAACTTCCATAGAGCTCCATGTTAAAATGTCAGAAATGAACATGTTCACAGTCAGAAACAAGAACAGTTTCTTCAACTGTATTGGCATATTTTCTTTTTTAATTGACTTAAACAACAGCAGAACTTTTTTATTATTTAGAATGGACAGTTTATGTTGTAGTTAGCTGGGTGGATAAAGTGGGGAATGTCGTTAGAGAAAAGCTGTGTTTCTACTCAGGCTGACCGCTTTGAGGAAAACAGCCTCTCTGCATATTTGCCAGGCCATTTTTACCGCTTAATGGCTTTTTTTTGGAGAAACTTCCTGCAGGAGTCATGCACCGTTTCTGGTCATTAGCTGAAGTTGGCAGACTTGATCATCCAAAGTAGGGAGCAGAGGTTTTTTTTTGCACAAACACAAATTTGCAGAAAGTGGTTCGGGCAGTTAGTGTGTGTTTTGTACGACTGAATTTTTGGTCTGTCTTCTACACTGCCTCTTCAAGGTCACATATACTCCTTTTCAACAAGACTACTATGGTCCTGGACGTCTCTAGAACATACTTTGGAGTTTCTTACCTAAGAATTCACTCAGATATTAGCTTGGGAATGCCTACAAACCCCTTTATTTCAGCCCTGCTCAAAACAGGCTGTTTCATTTTAAACCCTCTGCCTCTAAAGTCTTGGCTCCCAATCAAACAGGATGTTTTTACAGCAGTTTGCAGACTTGTTAAAGATGCATATTTTGCATAAAACTCTAAAAAGTGTATTTTGTATGATATATGATGTATAGAAATCTTCATTCAGGGGTTTATTCCTCAAGTTGCTCCATTATCCACGAGCTAAATCCATTATGATGTTGTACACCTTCTAAGTGTTTCCTCAGCTCTGAGTTATGACACAGCCGGCCTCCTCCATGATTTATTCAGAATACTTAAATTAATCATTGGTGTGAGTCTCAGTTTGTGCTGCTGCTCCGGTCAGAGACGAACAGAGACTGAGGAGGGAACAACAGAAAAAGACATGAGAGGAGGAATAAAGACGCGAGAAGCCAGATAGTAAAAGAAAATAAACACACAGGAGGCTCGGCCATAACGAACACGAGGAGCTGAGGAAGATGAAAGCTAATGAGAGCATAATTATTCAGCAGAGAGGCATTGAAGTCTATTTTCAGATGCTTTATTCATGGAGATTAAGGATGCTCACGGCTCCTTGGAGCCTCCTGCTCCTGTTAAACCGTCCTGTAGCGCCCTCTAGTGGGAACAACAGGTTCTGCTTCTGTGTTATTTTTATATGCTCGAGGAAAAGCGATTAAAATGCTCTCAAGAAGAAATGCACATAGTTAGTTTCTACTCCCTAGTTTCTTTGGTAACCCTGCATTTTACAGTCTGCATATAAGCAGATATTTACCTGTAATAAGATGGTAATAGTGGTGAATCATTGGGTAATAACGGTGAGGCAATTAAAAATGAAGTACAGCTGATTAGAATGAAAAACTCCCCTATTAGCATTAAATTCGGCTAAGTGCCATGTAGCTCTGGCTGGACTAGGATACTTGGATGTCAGTGTGTTAATGACCAGGTATTTAGCTGGTAGTAAAATGGTAATTTGTCAAGAATTATTGGATAATACCACTGATGCTGAGAAAGCTGTAACGTAGAAAGTACAGCTGAAATGACTAGGATAAACCTACACTAATAACCAATAAATTTGTCAAGCACCATTAAGGTAATAACTTCAATTAATAACTGAAAAGAAACAAGGAGGCTATTTCATGGCAACATCTCAATTACTCATTTTTTATTTGGGGGAGTTACATTCAGTTTATATATGTGTATTGTAACGATTTGTATTGATAAGGAAGCCAAACAATATTTTATGGATAAGGGGTGGGATTAAATAAGTCTTCTTCACACTTGTTATCGGATATGTAAATCATAGTTTTGTATTGTATTGTCACATTTTTCCACTTTTGAATGATTATTTCCCCATTTTCCTTTTTTTTTTACATGTCTCGAAATAAATTACTACTATTACAGTTTAAGTTTTTGGTGGTTTATGTTGTACATTAAATTCTAAATTATCACCGTCCTTATTCAGTCACAACTACATGAAATTTTGCCAAACGTATTGGTTATTAGTGGAGGGTTTTTTCCAGTAATTTCATTACTTCTTATCATCCAATAAATCCTAACAATTCTCATCTTATGACCTGGTAAATTAGTCGAGGTAAAGGGAAGTGTTGCCGTTTCTTTAGACCAAACCTACAGGCTTCAGTCTCAATAACATCTCTTAATGTATGTTCAGACCATGCTGCTCAGGAGATCCTGGAAACGATCCACAAAGGTAAACTTCCATCTCCATCATGCCTTCATGGCCATCGTCTTCACCGTAGTCCCCTGTGTGTCGTCCCAGCTCCATCTTCAGCTCCGACCTTCTTTCCTTCACTGCCATGTTGCTCATCGTAGCTCCAGGACCTCATTGTTGTGGCGTTATGGTGGAAGTGTTGTAGATCAGCTCATGAGTGTTGGATGTTGTCAAGTGTTGTAGCTGCTGGAATTTTCCAGCAGGGCTCTGTTCTTTAAAAACTATGCTGCTAAAAGCTTGCTCAGAGGATCCAAGACTCTCATATGTATTAATCAACATGCAGAAGAAGCAGAAACATAAGAACAGAGTTCTGCTGGAGCTTCTAAATCTCATTTCTGAAGATTAATTCTGAAGGTTTGTGTATTCGGCCCAGCAGCAGCAGTCCCTGCGTCTCTCCGAACTTCACCGTAAGTCTCAGCTGTGGAGAGGCATCGTCAGCATCGCTCTGATCGAAGGACGAAACCTGATCCCCATGGACCCCAACGGGCTGAGCGACCCCTACGTCAAGTTCAGACTGGGACCTCAGAAGTACCGCAGCAAGGTACGATGGAGCCTATGAAGTTTGCAGATCATTGAAAAATCGTTTTTTAAATATTATTTATAAAATGATTTATAAATGACAAAGATATTTATAAAATTGCAACGCAGAGGAGTTCTGCTCACCTGTGGACTAACTACAGTAAAGCTAGGATGAAAAAGTCGCAGGTGGCTTACAATGATGCTCTCAGAATATTTCTCAAATTAACAAGTGAGTTGTCCGTCACTCATAATTCATGCTGTGCTTAGAAATGTAATTTACTGATTTATGAGCCAATTTACTGCTTCAGATAACGAGATTTGATTTCACTGACTCAACCCTCATGAAGTGATACTGGATATTTCTGTTGTTACTGGAAACATGAGTATTTTAATTTATTTTACTTTATTATCAATTTTTATACTTTTATTACCTCCGCCAAGGAGGTTATGTTTTTGCCGGCGTTTATCTGTCTGTCTGTTTGTTTGCGTTCAAAATAACTTGAAAAGTTCTGAACGGATTTGGATGAAATTTTCAGGAATTGTCGGAAATGGGGTATGGAAGAACTGATTAAATTTTGGGGGTGATCTGGATCACCGTCTGGTTCCAGGAATTTTTTAAAGGATTCTTTGACATTGCCAGATAGGACCATTTTCACCAAAGTGGACTGAAGCTGCTTGGCGGAGGTCTGCGCTCTCTGAGTGCTTTTCTAGTATTTTGATGATACGGATCTATCTATCTATCTATCTATCTATCTATCTATCTATCTATCTATCCTACCTACCTGCCTACCTATCTTTTTTGGATCCTGCATCAGCAGAGACCCAGGAAAGATGTTTGTTAACGGCTGCCTTGTGTTTGTGCAGACGGTGCCAAAGACTCTGAGTCCTCAGTGGAGGGAGCAGTTTGACCTTCACCTGTACGAGGAGACCGGAGGAGTGCTGGAGATCACCGTGTGGGACAGGGACACGGGCAGGAGGGACGACTTCATCGGACGGTCAGTTTGGACTCTTCTGTTTAATCTGCTCTCACATTATTGTTTCATGTTTGAGTTCACTTGTATATTACTCACTCTAATCCGTTAGGTGGCAACACTTTAAACTAAGATTCGCACTTTATTTAATTTTCAAAAAGAAATACACACAAAACTAAACCACAGGGCGCATGCAAAAACTACCACGGACATGCTTTGTTTTGTCGACACAAGCACAGCGGACTTTAAAAAGTAATGGTGTCTGCCTGTGATGACAAAAAAACACATATATGGGTGGGGGCTGTATAGCTATGACATCACAAACCCCAGGGAATGAAAACAGAGTGTTTTAAGGGGCATTGAGTTTAGTTAAAGGTGTCATGTTCTTCTGCTTCCTGGAACCCTTCTAACGACACTAAAAAACCTGCAAATAAAAGCACAGTGGTACCGTGGGTGCTCGTAAAGATTTAGCCCATTTAGAAAAAATCAGAATTAAAAAATACAAAAATCCAGGTGATAAAAATAGACTGTTTGCTGTGTATTTTTTTTTAATTAGGCAGTAAACATTTTTATATCTGTAGTAAAAATTAGCATTTTATTATGGAGTGTGTATGTGACTCTTGGTGCCTCTGCAGACAGCCTCTAGTGGACACTTGAGGAACTGCAGCTTCGTTCACCTCCACACTGGCTTCTTTTTCTGACCAGGGAGGCTGCAGCTTAATAAAAATGTAAATATAGCACCTCCTGGTCTTCAAACTTTTTGTTTTTGGTACTTTTAGAGACACAGAAACATAAAAACTTCTATTTTTGAATGATAAGTCGTCATCTTCGCACCTCGATTTTGACTTTTAGATAACCTTAAAAACCAAACAGGAGGTCAAGCACATCAGCTTTTCCTCATCATTGATGGAGTTCGTGATCTGAACATGTGGAATCTCTCCCTCAGCTGCCAGCTGGATCTCTCCACACTGACGAAGGAGCAGACTCATCACCTGGAGCTGCAGCTGGAGGAGTCCAGAGGGATCGTGGTGCTCCTGGTCACCCTCACCGCCTCAGCCCACGTCTCCATCGCCGACCTCTCCGTCACGCCGCTGGACGACCCTCAGGAGCGGCGGGAGATCCTCAAACGATATGTGAGCACTGAAGATCAGACTGAATATCCTGGAAGAAGATAAACATGGTTTATGTGAATGAATGTTTCTGGTTTTATTCGTTCTTCTGTCCTGCAGAGCGTGCTGAAGTCGCTCTCCAACATGAAGGACGTGGGCATCGTGCAGGTGAAGGTGATGAGAGCTGAAGGGCTCATGGCTGCTGATGTGACCGGTAATAAAATAATAATAATAATAAAAATAATAACAATAATAATAATAAAAAATAATAATAATAAGACACTTAACAACAGAGCAGGCTGAAGCCATACTTTTCATTTTATAGATACACATATATACAAATACATATAATAAATATATTTGTATATACACATACATACATCCAGAGATGTGTCCATCCAGGCAGAGACAAAGGGACTAAAATCACATTTGTCTCTGCTGATTATAGATTCAAGCAATCAATTTTTATTTGTATAGCACCATATTTGTCTTTGTTGAACATAAATTTATCAAAGGTAAGCCCCTTGAGAAGTGGCGTCTCATTTTCAAGAGGATCCTCATGTCTATATGGCTGTAAAGATAGTTATTATGGATGTATAATCAATACAACCATGGATAGAGAGATCAGTCTAATATTAACATTAACTTTAATAAGTATAATCTAGAGAGGAATGGTTATTGAATCAATTCTGATTTTAATCTAATCAGTTTAACTAAATGCATCACATGTTGTACTTAATATGCACTTTAATGAAAATGTTTTGTCATTTTCAGTCCTGCTATGTGTGTATTTATCGTCACTAATGTACATAAATGTATTTTTTCAGGTAAGAGTGATCCGTTCTGTGTGCTAGAGCTGAATAATGACAGACTGCAAACACACACAGTCTACAAAAACCTTAATCCAGAGTGGAACAAGGCCTTCACTTTGTGAGTGATCGACACTAAACTTATTTTTTTATTTTCATGTATGTCTGTTTAAGTTTTCTGATGGTTACTTTACTTATACTGGAATTTATGCCTTTACTTATTCACATTTACAGACCCTATAAACAACATTTATATCAGATATCAACATCCTATCAGTTTTATTTTAGCCCATTAGAATGGCTTACTTTAATTTTTTGTTTGTTTTGAACATAGTAAACTAATGCTTAATATCCCATCTTGCCTAAACATAGATGGGTTTTATTATGCGTAGAAAATAGACCGTTTCAGAGCCTTGGAGTAGGAGGCTCAGAGGCTCTCACACCTATAAAACATCATGATCAATTATGAATTATACTTCTGAATCAGGAACAGAGCCACTGGAGAGCAGAGCGTCCTGCCTCACAGGCTCAGAGCGAGAGCACTGGGGATTGTGACGGCTCCTTGGTAGAAGATCTGTTTGCTTGTGCTTGCTCTTCGTTCGCTGGCTGCAGAATAGAGATCACAGCATTATCAATGAAGCCAAGTTATTATGACGACTATATGTATATTTTAAAATGCCCTTTACACAGAAGTTGTTGGAAGCCCTCCCTCCCTGCCAGTTTCACCCTCTTTTCCAAAAGTTGTCAACATATTTGTGCACCTTCATAACTCATGTGGCAGATAATTTTAGAAAAATATTGGTCCACGTACAAGAAGTGCTCTGGACTTCGTCTGAAGTGAACGAATAAGGCAGCAGTGTTTGGAGAAGTGGTTGGACCGGCCGAGGAGCCGGGCTGAGTTACTGCAGGTCAGGAGAACTTCATCCAGGTGGAGAGGAGCACCACTTACTCCACCTGCTTATGTAAAGATGCTGAGATATGTGTAATTTTTCATTTTTAGATTAAGTAAAACAAAATGTCTTTATTAAAAAACAGACAGAACTGGATTGGAGCAAGGCCTTGCTGGTTACATCGACTTATCCATTACTACCAAAATTGCCAATGTTTTTGTGCAATAAAGAGTTTACTCACCTATTCAGTTAGAATCTGACGGAAGACCGTTAAGTTTCTGTATTTCAAAAGCCTCAGAATATATCAGTCAATCTTTATTTGTATCCTGCCAGTTCATAACAAGCATTATTGCAAGGCACTTTACAATAGAACAATAGAATCTTCATTTTATAGATACACGTATATGCATATATATACAAATATAATAAATAAATATATTTGTATATACACATGCATACATCCAGAGATGTCTCCATCCAGGCAGAGACAAAGGCACTAAAAATAAGAATTTATGGTAGAAACAAACCCATGGACACCCAGATCATAAACATGTCCTCATCACATTTGTCTCTGCTGAATGTAGATTCAGTCAGTCAATCTTTATTTATATAGCACCATATTTGTTGAATACAAATATGTATTAGGTAAAGCCCCTTGAGATGTGCCATCTCATTTTCAAGAGGGACCTCATGTCTATATGATAGAGAGATCAATCTAATATTAACACAAATATCTATAATAAAGATGAATCTGTAGAGGAATGCTGTTGTTTAATTTAGCAGCATCTAGCTGAACTGCCATTAAAACGAGTTTAACTGGTCTAAAAGTATGAATTTATGTCATACTAAGTTCACATGGTATGATAGCTAATAAATGAATATATAATAGACCAGAGTTGATCTTTTCCCAAGGCCCTCAAATTGATAAAACTATCCCTAAATCTGAGGCTTTTTTCTAATGTTCATGTGTGCAATTAAATAAACATTTACATGTTACATTCCTTTTAAGAGTTTGTTTTATTTAAACCAGAAATCATTCATTTGTTTTGTACCAAGGCTTGTTTTCTTTGGACTAATGCTTTGCGTATGAGGAAGCACATTGATTAAAAAATACATTATAATATGAATGTTCAGTTAATGCTGTTAAAATAGTAAATTTTACTTATTAAGTGCACATTAATAATCTTGAACTCTTTACAAAGTCAAATCACAAATAACAACTGAACAAGATTGATAAATTCTTACTTTGCCATATTTTGAGGAAAAGAAATCAGCCTTCCATATCACTTCGTTTAAATTAATGTGGTTCATATTTTATTGATTTATTAAAAAACAACATTTAAAATACTGGATATTACATTATTGCAAAGATAATGTATAAAGCACAAACATATCTTACTTTGACGCAGAGCTCAGAAGCTGTTTGAAATCAGAGAGAGTTGATATGATTTGAGGGGAATAGATTTTTTTGTCCAAATAAAATAACATAAGAATAAATATAAAGCAGTGATGGGTTTCTTTTAGAGGTGTTAACTTCTGGAATAGTTGTGATAATACATTAAATAGTTGTACTTCACTTTCCTCATTTAAAAACATGTCTGAAAGAAAAGTACCACAAAAACATATAAATCAGGTATGAAGAAGAATTGAATTATTGAAACTATGGTTGGATTTTTGTGATGGAACTTTATTTGTTTATTCCTTCTCTAAGATGTTTGAAAGTTTGCTTGTTTTTAAGCTTCATAGTGTAACTGAGTTGCCTTGCTGAAGATGTTTTTGTGAAAAGGGTCGGCATAATAAGCACGAGCCTCGGCCTTCACCTTTTTGATCAGCTCTGTCCCTTTTCGGAAAAAAAATCTTTATATTTCAGCGGGGCGGGGATTTTGTATGCTAATCAAACAAAAATCAATCATTCAAAAAAAAAAGACAAAACATGCTGAGGGAAAAACTGCTTTAAAGAGAAATGGTTCATTCTGATTAAAATGTTTGAGCTCCAAGTGTTTCACGTGAAGTAAACAAGAGCTCTGAGGGATTATTGTAAAAACAGAAAAAGAGCGTGTGTGTGGGAAGTGTCTGTTTTGGAGTCTCTGCTGATAATCCAAAAGGTTTTAGGACGAATTAAAGGAAGTGTGTCAGACAAGTGAGCGAGCAGACGCTCCACATTCACACTAATCCGTCTTATAAAAGTCTGCCTGCTGCACGTAAAGACCCACGATGGTCACAGGGATGGGAGCTGAAATACAGAAAAGCCTTTGGAGCTACAAGAAAAACTTTATCAACAGTATCAAAGCCACCAAAGATTCAAGACTTAAGTGAGATAGTGTGACTATAAAACATATTTGACTAGCAACGACCACAGCGTCAACAATCATCTGTGAGGGAATTCAGAAGAAGAATTTTAAATGTTACTGCAGGGCACGACGAACCCCCCGATTTAGAGGAGGCAGAGGAGAAGGCGTAACCGAGTCATAGTTGAGTTTTGGTCCAGGTAAGGTTGAGGCCTGGTCCAGGTTTGGTAGAGGTGTGGTCAAGATGAGGTCAAGGTGAGGTCAAGGTTTGGTTGAGGTGTGGTCGAGATGAGGTCAAGGTGAGGTCAAGGTTTGGTTGAGGTGTGGTCGAGGCCTGTACTGGTCAAGGTGAGGTCAAGGTTTGGTCGATGCATGGTTGAGGTTGGTTGAGGTGTGGTCGAGGCGAGGTCAAGGCATGGTCGAGGCAAGGTGGAGGTGTGGTTGAGGATTGGTGGAGAGGTGTGTTCGAGGCTGGTCATGCTCCCAAATCTTAGCTATAATCATACAACATGGAGAGTTTCGGTGAACAATACTGCCCTAATTTTAGGACAAGTTCTTGGAATGTAATGAATGGAAATGAGTCTGTTGTGCAAAACTTTCAAAATTATTTTTCTTTTACAAAATTCAGGAGGTGAATATCCCTCACCGGCTGTAACCCTGATTTCTGAAGAGGCTAATATGGCTCTTCATATTCGGAGGCTAACATTCCTCCTGTCTCTCTGTTTCTGTCCCTCAGTAACGTGAAGGACATCCACTCGGTGCTGGAGGTGACGGTGTTCGATGAGGACAGAGACAGAAGTGCCGACTTCTTGGGAAAAGTGGTCATTCCTTTATTAAACGTGAGCAAAACCAAAACTTTCAGTCAATGAAATAAAGATCTGATACTCTGATCCTCAGATAAGTCTGAATAAAAACTATTGTTAAGAAGCAGATAATGAATATTTATAAAAATAAGTATATTTGTTTTTTGGGAAAAGGTCCGTAACGGTGAGCAGAAGAGCTACCTGCTGAAAAACAAAGAGCTGACCGGCCCGACTAAAGGACACATCTACCTGGAGATCGACGTCATCTTCAACACTGTGAGTGCTTCTTATCTATGTTTGCATAAAATCAAAAGTACAGAAGAGAAATATGGGAAAAAATCCTAAAACATAGCCAGAGCAGTCCAGACAAAAGTGAAGGTTCATGTAAGTGGCAGAAATAATAAATGATTCTTTTATTTAATGTTTTTTTTATACATTTTTTTTTAATTTTGCCTCTCATTGTTTCTATTCTGAAACATTTTCATTACTAAAATTATATTTAACATGTATTTTAATCATTATTCTTTCAAATCAAATGTAATTTCGTAACCTCATTTTTCTGTCATGTTTTGTGACCTTCAACTATGAAGTCCCTTTCCTGAAATACTAAATGAAATTGTTTGTGCTGGAAATGCTGAAAGATTAATATTTTTATGTATTACTTATAAGAGTGTCCTGGTTGAGACAAGCAGCAAAACAAGATACAAATGAATGATTCAGAGTCACAGAGCAAGTCAAGAATCAAAGCATCTGCAACCTGAAGCATTTTCTTATGTTTTTAATCTGTTTTTATAAAGATTTACAGAGACCAGCTCTCTAAGACTCAGTTTGTCCTGCAGCAGATTCCAGTCTGCAGGTCAAGCAGACCTGAATCTTCTTTTAATCAAGACGAGCTTTGGGGGCAGATAGTAAGAACAAGTCTGTGACTGAGTCACAGAATGAGGACTGAATCTTCCAGAACTTTTCACTTAAATTACTTGAGTATGAGGGAAGCAGATTAAGTGTGGCCGTATAAGTAGGAAATACTAACGATTCTGTCTTTGAGGGGCCAGTGAGGGCCAGAAACTTGATCATACAGAGCACAATGATCAGAATCAGAATCTGAAATACTTTATCAATCCCCAAGGGAATGTGGTTATTTCAGTTTCTCCTTTACAGAGTATACAGTAGGAATATCAAACAAAGACATTAGACAATAGAAAAGAGCACAAAAATTAAGTAAAAAATTAAGTAAGCAGGTTGCACCATGTAGAATCTTTAAGCTTTATCAAATTCCTTATGAAGGAAAAAAATAATAAAATAAGTAAAGTGAGACTACAAAAAAGCACCTTGAGTTAGTTAATGTACCTTAAAGCTCCTTAATAGACACTATCCAAAGATTTAAGGCACTGAGAAGAATCACGCATGCATAAACATTATCATGGTCAAGCAGAAGCATTTAAGTAACAGCAATAAGACACTTTTTAACAGCAAAAGAAAAACAAGACTTATCTTTTAATAAAAAGCTACAGCTTCAACTTGAGAAGTTGCTCAATATGAATCTTAAAAGACAGAAAACTATCACTCAAAAACCCTAAAGATTTATGAAGAAACAGACTCAGATAATCCAAAATCAAAACAATTTCCATAAACAAACATCGAATCAATCAACTCACTGTATCATCCTTTAAATCATTTTCATGTTGAATCTTGTCATCAGTTCTACTTTTATAATTATTATTTTCCTTTCTCTCTTCATATTAGTCACTGTGCCATCTAGTTTTACCTCTGACATGATGTTGTTGTTTATTGTTGTTTATTGTTTATTAGGATCCTCATCAGCTCTGGCTTTTGACCGCAGCTACTCTTCCTGGGCTCCATAACACATTTTAAAACAATGTACAAAGTAATGATCCGTTAAAAATTAAGTACAAGTATACATTCAAAAAGGTAACCATTTTACAGCACACGCTCCGTTTGTCCAAAGCAACATCAAAATACATAATTGACCTAAAAGATACTAGAAACTCTAATACAAGTCAAAAACAATTAAACAAGAAAACTCACTGAAGCCAAGCTAAAACAGTTTAAAATAAGACTTTATGTCTTATAATATAAAGAATCAAAGAATTTATAAAATATGTTCCTACAGCTGTCTACAAGTCATGTGGTATATTTGTTCATTCATTGTTGTGAATATTTTGTATATTTCATTTCAATATAAAAACTTCTACATTTACTGGATGTTGCATTTCTGCTTTTATATTTCACTGCCTGATCATCACTGATCGATCTTGTTTCCTCTTCAGGTTAAAGCAGCTCTGAGGACGGTCGTCCCTGCAGAACAGAAGTACATCGAGGAGGAGCCCAAAGTCTCCAAACAGGTGTGTTTTATTGACTGAATTGATCAAAACCTGTGAGATAAATGTCAAATTGTCATAATATAGATGAAGAATTTAAGTGCTGTATATATTTATTACACATCTGGATTATTCTTCATATTACAGGATCTCAACACTTTGCCTCAGCTGAAATATTTAAATTAATAATATAGACTTATGTTGAGTTTATTCCTCTGTTCTTTGTGTGTTTCAGCTGCTCCAGCAGAACTTTAACCGCGTGAAGAGGTGCATCATGGTCCTGATCAGTTATGGGACGTACATCAACAGCTGCTTCGAGTGGGAGTCTGCGCAGAGGAGCATCGTTTCGTTTGTGGTAAGAAACACCGATGCAGAGACAGACAGAACTTTTAGTCTTTAACCTTAAGTAAGCATATGTTAATGTAATAGAAAGTGTTTTTAATAACTTTAATGTACTGTAGCTGAATATGGCCGATGTGGACTCATATATATTTTGGATGTGGTCCACTGTGAAATACTTCGGACACTCCTGCTTTAGCCTTTTCTTTTTTATACCACAGTGTCAAATTAAACCCTAATTATGTAGCTGTTCCAGTGACTTAAATGAAGACATTGCGCTTGAATAACTCATATCTTTTTATTCATTGATATGTTTATTGCAGTTACATTGACGTCTTCATAAATATGTATGAAAAAATAAAAATACATAAACCTCTGTAACAAGTCAAGTAACATCTCATCCACAATATATAAAAATCAGAGTCCATACAATTTCTTATGGCACCAAATTGTTCTCCCCTTGAAAATTTTTATTTTTTGCGTCAAACACACAAAAAAGGAGAGAAAAATGGACAATTATATAAAACCTGATAGAAGAGAGGAAAGTTAAAGGAGAAAGCAGCAAAGGGGTAGGCAGAAGAAAAGGAAGGAAACAGTGTTGACAGCACTTTTTAATTTAGTTTTAGACATAATTTAGTCATCTTAACTGTTTTAATTTTAGTCTAGTTTTCGTTGATGAAATTTCCCAACATTTTAGTCGATGAAATCTGCTGTAAATTTAGTCGACTAAAATATGAAGTGTAAAGGGTAAGGCATTTTTATGTTTCCTTGAATTTCTGAAGTCATGTTTTACACTTGGATAAAATCAAACATCTAATAACCCTTTATTGAATGCTAGTAAAGTCTGAATGTATAAATGAACAGAAACAAATTGAACTTTTGTGTGAAATGCAGTCACCTTTATTTAGGCTACCTGGCAGAGCATCTCAGTTACAATACTAGAACTGACAACAATTCTGGATTAGATTAAGTCTCTGTCAAACATTTTAGTCTAGTTTTTATTTGTTGAGGAAAAGGTATCTGACAGAGTATCTGATTCTTTCCAACTTCAAGAAGGATGTTACTTCATCAGTAGTCGATTTCCGTTGTAAAAGAAGATGCCGTCTTGCTATCAAGGAAGTAAAAGCTAAAACCTCTAATTGTCTGTGACTGAATCGAGTAAAGTCTTCTGGGACACCAAAAATAGCGGTGAATAACTCATATCTTTAATGAATTTTAGATCATTTAATTTTCTTGTTTCCAGCTCTTTGTGGTGGTGGTGTGGAACTTCGAGCTCTACATGCTGCCTCTGGGTTTACTGCTGTTACTCGTCTGGAACTACTTCTTCTCCTCCAGCAGAGAAACAGCAGACATGGTGAGAAATTAAGACAAAACAATCCATTTACAATGATATTATTGCTTTGGAGAAAGTCATATGTCTAATTCTGCCTTTCTGTCTGCAGTCTATGGAGGCCATGTTTGAATGGGAGGAAGACGAAGACGATAAAGAGGACAAGGTGCAGTCGTGTCCCTGAGAAACAGCTCCTCAGTGTTGGTCAGAACTTTAATATTGATCCACTGAAACATGTTTTCTCTTTGTTTCTGTCAGGAGTCAGAGCACAAGGGCTTCATGAACAAACTGTACGCCATCCAGGACGTGTTCATCAGCGTGCAGAGCGCTCTGGATGAGGTGGCCTCCTATGGAGAGAGGATAAAGAAGTAGGTGTCACCAAGACGCTGTTCAAAATCATATTCCTGAGGCGATTATGTCCTCAATGAGGCAGCCTGGGTCCAAATCCAGACCCTGGCTCCTTTCCCTGATGTCATTCCCATAGACCGGTAGTAGCCAACATGGTGCCCAGCTCCTGGTAGACCACAGGGACATTTTAGTTGCCACCACAGCCTGACATTTATTTCTAAGTTTATGTTTTGCAGATAGATCATACTTACATCAACAGAAAAAAACGCAAAATAACGTGTAAATTACATTTTATTACATAAAACCCTCTACTTTCCTTTAAGGGGCCACACTGCAAAAACTCAGATCTCAGGAAATGTGTTTGTCTATTTTCAAGTTAGAAATATCTAAAACACTTATTCTAATCCACATTCATTAAACAAGTATAGACAATTATCTTACTACAGGGAATAAAAGGCAAAAATCAGGGATTGAACTGCTTGTAATGATGAGAAAATATCTGCCAATGAAACAAGCCAGTTTGACTCAGGTTTAAAATCTGCTCTGGATAAAAAAATAAGACCCTTTAAGTTATATTTGTATTGTCTTATCGGCAGATTATTTTACTTGTTACAAGCAACTCAGGCTTTATTTTTAGTTTTTATGTCTTCAAATAAGATCTTAATCCAGACATATCAGGAAATTGTGGATTAGAATAAGTCTAGTGAGATAATTTTGAATTGAAATTGGGCAGATACTCCCACTTAGATCTGAGTTTTTGCATCATTGCGTGACACACCTCCATCACCACTGGCGCCACCTAGAGCTCTACAGTGCCAGTTAATTTTAACAGATAAATAAATTATAAAAATGCATATAAGTATAATGTTATAATGATCTTATTCATCAGTCATTTGTGATAATTATTATATTTCACTAATTGTTGTAAGGATCCATAAAGTTAAAAGTAAATATACAGTTTCACATGTTGTTGTTGAAATACATAATATTAATAATTTTAAGGCAAACTTTACAAATTTATATGACTTTAGAACATTAAATCAAGTAGTCCTCTGTAACACTCCTAGTCTTTTGGGTAGCTCTCAGGATAAAAAGGTTGGTGACCTCTGCCAGAGTCTGGAGAAAATACCGGACAAGTCTGACAAACATCAACCGTCTGGTTGCAAAAGCAGACTTTTGAGGCCAATTTATGGCAGCAACCAAGTTGAAAATGCTGCCTGAAACTACTTCTTTGTCAACCAATAAACAAAATGGTAGAGCTGATAAACAGCTACAACATGCTGGGCTGTTCTCAATATCAGCCATGCTCCTAATTATGCATAACTTGTACCAGGGCCGGAAGATTTATTGACTTTTTGAAAAATATCCAAACGTTTTCACATATGATATAAGCTTAGAAGGTATCATTCATATTAATCAAAGTTTTTGATACATTAAGATGGCAGTAAGTGAGCCACTGTTATGAATACTGTTGTTTAGAACAAAATAGTCCTGCCTTAATCTTCATTAACCTGAGCTTTCTAATCGATAAAAAATATTGATTCATACACTGAATATTGCCATTCAGCTAAAAACCACCCTGATTAAACCCAAAATTCACTTTTGATTGAAACATTCTGACTCACTTGCTTTACTTGAGACTATTTTAAACATTGATAAAGTCCCAGCTTATCTCTTTTTAAATATGAATCCCTGAGTTTCAAGCCTTCGCCCCCAGTCTCATCAGTTAGTTGGTTTCATTTCAGTGATCCTGCTTTTCTATTTAATCTATTTGTGAGTGTTTAATAAACCAAAATCAGCCTCATAGTTGATCATTTCGTTTAGAGTCTGATAGAAGATTGCAGATGTCCTCTTTCATTTTGTATTTCTTTATTTATTCACACTGTGTTCTTGTTTTTGTCTCTGCAGCACGGTGAACTGGACAGTGCCTTTTCTCAGCTGCTTGGCGATCACTGCCTTATGTTTGGCCACATTTCTGCTCTACCTCATACCTCTGCGCTACCTCGTGCTGGCGTGGGGTGAGTCCTGATTCCAGTCAAACAGACAGTCACATAAATACAAGGACACTTTGGTAAGAGGTTGTGCCAGTGGGTAGGCCAGGGTTGGTGACAGTCAGCCATTTTGGTCTTCTCTTTTTTTACTCAAATGATGGATCACAGGGGGCCTTAGGGGCCAAACACAAAGACTCTCAGGGATGCTGTTAAAGAACGATTCTGGAAAAAACATTTAAAAAAGTGAAAAGATATGGAAAAATTCCCTGTAAACTCCTGAAGACTCCTGTGAAACCTGCACCAAAATTACATGGATAAAAAGTATTCCCCAATAGTTAAGATATTTAGGAATTTCCTATATCCTTATATTTTAATTTCCACAATGTTCCGTAAAAGTCAACCTCCTAATTTCATCCCCCCGTGCAACTGTAATAATCAGACTGTTTTAACATTGATAGAGTCCCAATATCCAGGAACTATTAGACTTACCTCTTTTTTCAACATATTTTCAGCTTGATTCTGTGAAGAAAACTCAACAATTTTATCATGTTTACCAGCAAATGTTTATAAATATAAATCCCTGAGTTTCTTTGCTCCTAGCTGAGTTTTTAATTGGAATTAGCTTCAACAGAGTTAAAACCCAATTTCCAATTAATCTGCCTGTGTAGCATTCTGTATGTGCTGCACACTCTGCAGCCAATCGCCCCCGATCTCATCAGTTAGGTGGTTTCCACATCCTGCACCTCTGTCTCCGGGCATGCCAGCAGTCCAGCTCTGGTCTGGTTCGCTGGAAGTACAAGGCGAATCTATTTTTAGCTGAAGCTGCTGATCAACCTGAAACAGGAAAACAAGTGCTCAGAGTTTCTGGGTGATTTGAAAATACAGCAGAAATAGTGGAAATGATACCATGCATATAGTAAATCAAAGTCAAGCGGGAAATATAACCTGCTGTTTAGATGCTGCTCTTCTGCACATCGTGATCTCACAATTATCCCACGAGGTTGAACTTCCATAGTGATCTTATGATCTCGTATTTTAAACTGCCCTCCACTATGCAGTGATTTTAACACACTTTCAGAGGACGAGGACATTTGATGTAGGTCGGAGCAAAACCACAACGCAACATACGGACTATGTGGAAATTGCGGGTAAGAGAAGATGGCAGCCATCTTGAATGTGCACTAATTGGTGAATGCTGCTTTCGTAATCACCTGGTGGAGGTCAAAATACTCAATAATGAGGACAACAGGTCTAAATGTAGCAGAATTTATTACTGTGGTGAAGGGAAAGCAAGATGTGATTTCCTCATTTGTGTTTACAGGGTTTAAGGAGGTCACAACATGCTAAAAAGTGTCTCTGTTTTCTGCAGGTGTGAATAAATTTACAAAGAAGCTCCGTGACCCGTACATGATTGACAACAACGAGCTTCTTGACTTCCTCTCCAGAGTGCCGTCAGATGTTCAAGTGGTGAGTTAAACCCTAATCCTCTAATTAAAAAGATAAGCACAATCAAATCCTTCTGTTTGGGACCAAGGACTGGCCCGTGGGCCAAAGCCAGTCGTGCTGCCCCCCTTTATTGGAGTTGGGTTAACCTGGGCATGCTTTTGGCTGACAGACCTGAGAATATGTCTGACCAGCATGTTTATTCCTTTATTCTTTTTAATTTTCATTTTGTTTGACTTGATTCTTTTCTGTGACTCTTGATCTATATCTGATATTTTATTTCTCGTGTTTGTACAGATGCAGTATCGTGAGCTGAAAATGGACCCCGGTCAAAGTCCGAACAAACGCAGGAGGATAAACCCGAGCTAACGTCCGCTGTTCTGTCCGTCATCATTCCTCTTTACCTGTAAACACTGTAAACTATCTTATCTATATATTTCTGCTATTTTTTTTTTTTTTTTTATGTTACTGTGGAAAGATTTATTTTATAAATCCTGTAAAGAAAGTTTTTTAATTCGTTTAATTTCCCTCAGAAACACTCCACACACAGAGGATGTAATAAGTGTTAATAATGTATGTTATGAATGTACACGTGTGTTCTAAAGAGTATGCATGTATGAAGGCGTGCTTCTGTCGCATGATCGTTGCATCTCTGTTTTATATTTCTGTTGTGATATTTTTAACTCAGCTGTGTTGTCGGTGTCAGATGTAACTTTGAATATACAGTTGCATGATTTTACAGCCACTCTTACATGTATGATGATATTTACACGCTCAGAAATAAGAGTTTATATGCAAATATATGTCAGCTCTGATCAGATCACTCCACATATGCAGCAGCATGTTAAGCTCATGAATTATTCTTTTATGTGTTCAGTGAAAAACAGCATTTAATGCACTTCAGTAGCATTCGCTCATTATCACTGCCATGCAATATATTTGATTATTTTTGGTTTTAAAGTCGGCCATCTTGAAAAAGGGCAGTCGGCTGATTTTGAGGGCTATTGGCCTGTAAGAGATATCTTGTATCATGGCCTCAGTTGGCCTCAACAGTTAAGTCATACAGCTGTTTCAGATTGGACTCCTGTTGGCTCTACTGTAAGGCATGTTAAATTTAATTTTGGTGAATGTTAAAAAGTCAGGACTTTCAGACTGCCAGCATGACTGCCATATTTTACTCTAGAGATACATGCGTCTCACTTGCCAAGAATCTTGAGACGCCTTTTATTAAGCGTAGGATACCGACCAAAGACGGGTCGCAGGCCCCACTTTATCAAACTGGCGGAGTAAAATCATGAGAAATTACTGTTTGAAAATCTGCAATAACCCTTCATTTCCACATAGTCTGCCTGTGGAGCGTTTGATTCAGTCCTGTCACTTCAATCAGTCAGTTTCCACAGCCTGTGCCCCGATCCATCTCTGGTGTGTGCCAGCAGTTTAGGTCCGCGCTGATTCGCTGGAAATACGCGGTGAATCTGTTTAAGACAGGAGCCATTTCAACTCTGAGCAGCCTCTATCTTCCTCAAGCATGTCAGTATCCTTGTAGGGAGATTTATTGTTGATCTTTTCAAACTTGCAATAGTAGCTAATAATTGGGATGAAATATATGGAGAAATAGAGCTGACTGCAGGGAGATGCCGCCACAACATAGCACACGCACCTGGTATGAAAGCCATAACATATTGAGCCACCTCTAGCATCGGACATGCTGTATGCATCCAATGTGAAACTGCCAAAAACATATATCAATCTCCGGTGCGTGCTAGCAGTCCAGCTCCGCACTGATTCGCTGGAAATACGCAGCAAGTTTATTTTAAGCTTCCACCTTGTGACACTCTCCACCAAGCATGTTGACCCAAACAGGAAAACAAGCACCCAGATTTTCTAGCTTATTTCAAAAATACAATGGAAATAGTGGATTAATGTTGTTTACATATTGCTCTTCCTGTTATCTCATAAATCCACAGTTAACTTGTGAAGGTGTGGCTCCTTCTGATCTGTATGATCTCGTATTTCAAGCTTCCAGGGCTGCACTCCGCTGTGCAGAGCTTAAAACATGCCTTCGTTGAGCGAGAACACACTCTGTCAGTAGGAGCAAACCCCAGGGCAGACGTGACCACATGCAGGCGGACTGTGTGGAAATTTTGGGTCATAGTCCCTTCCTTATCTACACCCTGCTTAGTGGCACCTGCACCCGTCCTCTATCTTGACAGCACAAGGGCCAAAGTAGGGCATATGACAATAGCTGTGTTAACACGGTCTCAAAACTTTAGAATAGATGACCAGCCAAAGGAAAATGCTATACAAACATGTCAAAAAGGAGATTCTGTCCGATCCGGCCTGTCTGGGAAGAAATTCCAACCAGGACCAGAAGTTGCATATACCAAATAATATTCAGATCAGGGTCTTTGACTCCCCTTTCTTTAGGGGCACACATCTGTCCTGCAGACTGAACATTCCCACAATGCACCTGCTGCAGGACGAGTTTGTACCACTTGCATGATTTGGATTCATTTTGGAATAAAAGAAAATACAGATATCCGCAATCTTGAAGTTCAAGTATGAGCTTACGCCAACAGAAACAGTTTTTTAAGCTCTAAGTAGTAGTCAGTATAAAGACAATCAAACCAGGGAGGGACATTCAACAGAACCTGCTGTCTTTGTTGTGTTGTTTTGTCAGTTTTTGTAGCATCAGTAAGAAATTTAAGCCAGTTATGACACGAGCCACTGTGGACAAAGGAAAGAAAGTCATATCATCTTGAAAAATTGTCATACTTTTTTTTTTTATGGCCTCTAATCCCAAAAATCTGATTCAAGGCTATTTAGGTTCTACAGAAGCCCCTATAAACTTGCGAGGATCATGCTTAATTAAAGGAAAAGTTACTGACAAGGTTGGAACTTTTAATCACAGACGCCGAGCTGCTAACAGCTCCAAAACTCACCATTTTAATCTCTATCAGCTCTTTTTCAAGGTCTGATTCATAAAGCACATCACACTGAAGATATTTAGGTGCTAACGCCAAGCTGCAACATCCAGAACTGAAAATGAAACCCAACGCTGATGTTCAAAAAGCTGCAGTTCCTCAAGTGTCCACTAGAGGCTGTTGGCAGAAGTGCTATAGTCACATACACACTCCATGTTAAAAAGCCGATTTATACAACAGTGCTGTTTGGACTCATTTGTGCATCTTTGGTGGGCGTAAACATATTTTCTTCCTCTGTGATTTAGGCCATCTACTGCAGGAGTCGCCCCCTGCTGGACATGAGAAAGAATGAGAATGTAGTGTAGTTATCAGGTCACAAAGATACATCCATTTCTCATGAACAGTCCATGAATGAAAGTGAAATTATCTGTTTTAATAACCTCCTTTTTATTATTTGATGCAAAAAGTGATTCATCATCCAAGTTTACTAGTAAAAATATAATAATTATAATATGAATACATTTATTTTATGTAATGTTGCAGTTGAAGGCTTTTTTCAAACTTTGGCAGCTTTAGTTTCTTTACAAATACAGATTTTTGCATACAAAATTTTAATATAAAATAGTTTAACAGCAGATATAAAGCTATTTAGAGGTATATACACTTTTCATGCAATAATGTTAAAGAAATCCTCTGCTCTCAGCTTCAAATCATGTCAGTTTTCTGCTTATTTTTTTGTAAACTTTAATATCAATAATATACGTATGTTTTGTTTTTTGGGTCTTTTATTATTTGGAGGTGTGATTTTCTGCATGTCTGTGAACCGTCACTCGTCTGTGTCAAAGTGTTTTGCATGGCTGAACAAAAGCGAATAATATGCAAGAGCATTTCCAGATGCTGAATGTGAAGAATAATGTTTACTCACTCCTCCTGATGCACCTCCTGCTGCTGCCGAGCGTTTACTGCCATAACGTCAGGACTGACTGTAACAAACTGTGTAGCATTTGTCTGATAAAATATATTTCTACAAACAAACACGGGGCTCTGCTTCTTTATTATATATTAAAACAAAGTCACAATTATTCATAGGGATGGAAATGCAGCCAATGATGATGTCAAGGGATGGGTCAAATATCAATGCTGAGAGATCATCCACTTGTCATTGCAATCAAGTTCATGAGAAGTTGACTCTAAATTTTAATTATGTATTCAGTTTTTTCCCATAAATACATAACTCTGATTGTATTCTATGAACTCAATGGACTTGGTTCGTTTTTGTGAAAAAACATGAAAAAAAAAGGTAAACTATGTACTGGAGAGGATTAGGGCCACTGGAGAAAAGAAAAATTTTAAGTGGTTGAATTTTTTTTTTTTTTACGCTGTACAAAAGGTCTGGATTTTGACTTTTCTTCTGGAAATTTCTGATGTTAAAGTCAGAAACCAAATTTGAAATTCCAAAGTTAAAGTCAGAATTAAAAAAGGCAGAATTCTACGATGGGATCAGAATTCAGTGATCAAATTGAAATGACAAGATTAAAGTCAGAATTTACAAAAAAAGTCAGAATTTACAACATAAATTCAACATTTTAATATCAACTTCAGAAGTCTGAGGAAAAAGTAATTATTCAGAGATCAAATCTGATATTCTAAGATTACAGTCAGAATTTGAAAGAAGTCTGTATTCTGAAATTAAATTCAATATTTTAAGGTTAAATGTAGAATTCTGAGAAAGAGTCTAAATTCTGAAATTAAAGTAATTATTCTGAGATCAAATTGGAAATTTCAGGATTAAAGCCTGAATTTTTTTAAAAAGTTAGTATTCTGAGATTAAAAAAAAAGGTTAAAGTTAAAATTTTGAGATTAAGTCAACAAATCAGATCAAATTCTAAATTCTGTTCAAGCCAAAACTAGGAGGTCAAATTTGAAATTACACGATTCAATTCAGAATTCTGAGATCAAATGGTTAATTCCTGAATCAAAGTTGGAATTTCAAGAAAAATGTCAGAATCAGATTTCTGAGTTCAAATTCAAAATGTGAGGATTAAAGTCACATTCCAAGACAAAAAGTCAGAATCTTGTCTTTCTGATTTTTTTCCTCTAAACATCAGAGTTTTGACTTTTTTACAGACTTGAAAAGTTCAGTTTTCTTCAGGGACCTTAATCTTCTTCTGTAACTACAGTTTAGAATAATGGATCAGGCTGTGTTGACTTGTATAGAGCCTTAAACACCAAAAAACAAATATTACATGTATGGGCCCACTCCAAATGTACTACTGTTTCCTTAAAGCCACTTGTTTTGTCTTTGACAGGCGATGAAGAGCATTGCTGTAGCCTAAAGGGTTGTCCAATCAGCCGTTTCTGTTCTTTGAGCTTTAAAATTTGTAGGTCCTTCATCTATCTCAGGTCCAACCTGCAACAATTTTCACTTGATTTTTTTTTTGTTGGACTTTTTTAGTAATTTTGGTTGTGATTTCTGACTAAGGAGGCAGTGGTAGGTCCAAAGGTTTGACCAATGATTTCATCAAATCGACAAAACAACACAAGTTAACTATCCAAAAAGCCATTTTTGTTTAATAAATGGAGGGAAAATGAAAACACTGACTTTGTTAGACATGTTAAAGGTGTCTCTCTGCTTGTTGTAATGCAGAGTTTTGACCAGCAGGGGGAATCATTCCACCTCCAGGTGAAGCCTCTGCAGAGCAACAGGCTGCTGTTCAGCCTGTTTGGTAAAGATGGAGGAGCTGCAGCAACAGGTCCATCAGCACTAAGACTGAGTAACCTGCCTGTGTTTACACACAAATAAATCCACCTGCAGCACGATTGAAGAGCAAATTATACCACTCTCACTGGTGCCATGCTCTCTTTTCAACAGGGTTTTATATCTACTGAGGGCACAAAGTCAGTCATTTTATAGAGTTTTAAACTTTTATTTAAAATTAGAGACTCTCTTTTACATTTCCATTATTTAGTGTATATATAGTTATTTTCTATGAAACTATTTGAGGACTTTGGGAAGTTAAAAGTGACTTCAATGGAAAGACCAACAAGAATAAACAAGATGCCTTCATGCACAACAGGAGGTTCTCAAAGAAAACAGTTATAAAAGATGTTAAGAGACCATCTTCACTTCTATTTATCTCCTATTTTGGACTATTTTAACAATAAATAAACAGATTAATGAGGAGTACTGACAGAACTGTAGCTACTGTTTTCATTTATATGAATTAACTTCTCTTAAAGAGGCAGACAAGTTGTTTGTAGTGAATTACAATCATTTTAGATATTTGACTGTTTTCAGGAAGGACATTTTAACAGCTTTTTAAAATGATTCTAATCCACTTATTTTATATGGCATATTTTAAAAAACAATGAAGTTTACTAAAGTACTGAACAGTGACTAAAATGAAGATACAATAATAAAAACTAAGAATAAAACCCAAATAATAGAGTGCTTTAAAAACATACAAAAGCTAATTAAAAAACACATAACACACAGGACAAACTGTAAAAGCAAAAAGTAAGATCAAAATGGAAATGGGGGGGGGGGGGGGGGGGGGGGGCAGGAGAACCAGAGAAGGGCCTGTGCTGTCCTGAACCAGTCACAGGCCCTTCTCTGTGCGGGGAGCTGTTGATTTTCTCGTTTAATATAAAGAATTTTTTAGAGTTCAGAAACTTAAATAGTGTCTTTTTCTGACTAAAACATGTAGTCATAATGAAAAAGACTGAAGTGGAAATCCAGAATTACTTTTTATTGTTTGTAGCTGTGGTGTAAAGATACTTCGAGCCGGCAGATGACAAGAAAAGAACCACAGGAGCTCAATTTTACGAAGCATTTTCAACACATTATTCAACGTGAGAGCTGAAAAATTGAAAGGTGCAAAAATTCTGTCAAGTAAGAAGAAAATGTTGTGATAATTGATATTTAAGATGTGCTGCTGGAGTATAGCCAGAAGCGAAAAACAAAAACATAATCAAGAAACACAACACCAAATTTGAAGACACAAACTAAACATAACTAGACATATAAAAGAAGAACAATAAATACAAAAATGCATCAACAAAAAGGATAAAAACAATGATTTTGAACCAAAACAACAAATCAAAACACAAACTGTCCAATAACAAATAAATACAAAGAAAAAATAGAAATAAAACATCAAATCAGAGAGCACATCAACAATTAACAAATCACAGCAATACAGTAATATAAAAAAGCACAAGTAAAACAAACACATTAGAAATACATAAAACCTGAAAAACATTAACAAACAAATACCACAAACACAATCATCAAACAGCAACAATAAAAACAAACAAAAACAATGCAAAATAAAAATAAGGTACTGAATAGACTGAAGAAGATTTGTTTGTTGTAAGATTTCACAATTTGGTTATTAAAAATTGGTTGTGTTTTAATTGCTGTTGTTTTTTTATATTTTCTAAACTGTATGTTATTTTCACAAATTTTAAAGTGTTTTGATGTGTTGTTTAGTTTTTTATGTATTGTTTAGGTTGTTGTGTTTTTTATTTTCTGTCTTGTTTTATTTGTTGTTGTATTTATACATTAATGTTGTGTTTTTAAGATTTTTTTTAATTGGTGTGTTTTTTTAATTCCAGATGTGTCAGTGATTTTTTGCTGTATGCTTTGGATTTGTTATTGTGTTAATGATTGTTGTGCTTTTATTTGTTGTTGAATATTTCTGTTTTTTGTGTTTTTTATTTGTTATTGTGTTTCCTTTTATTTGATTGCTGCTTGTTTTGTTGTGTTTTCTGATTTGGTGTGTTTTTGATTTTTTGCTGCATGGCATTGATTTGTTGTTGCGTTTTTAATGTACTATGTCTTTGTTGTTGCTTTTAACTTTTTCTTGTGCATTTGTATTTTATCATGGTGTTTATGATTTGTTGCTGCATTTCTAATTTATTGTTGTGTCTTTAACTTGTTGTTGTGCTTTTGGATTTGTTGTGTTTTTAAATTTTGTGTTTTGGATTTGTCTTGTTTTGGATTTGTCTTGTTTTTAACTTGTCGTGTTGTTTTTCAGTTGTCTTTGTGCATTTTTGAATTGTGGTTGTGTTTCTGGTTTGTTGCTGCATGTTTTTTGCTTTGTTCTAATGTTTTTTAATCTGTTGTTCTATTTTTGATTTGTCATTGTGCATTTTTACTGTTCTGTTTTTGATTTGTTGTAAAGTTTTGCCTTCTGTGTTGTTGTTGTGTCCATCTGTTTTTGGTTTGTTCCTGAGCAATTTTTGCCATCATCTGTTTTCTTGTGTGGCTGTGTTTTTGTGTTTGTTTTGAAATGTTTTGTTTATTGTTATTACTGTTAATTTTTGCGTTGTGTTTTTTGTATTTGTTGTTGTGCCTTCTTGTTTGCCATCTTGTTTTCTCCTCAGAGCTGGGATGTGGGATCCTTCAGAGCAAACTTGATGCCAGTGAGGCTTATCGAACTGAGAAAGAATTGAGAGAGGGAGTAAGCCTGTCTCTTCGCGCATGCTCAGTAGGGTTATTTTTTTTGCGCACCGAGGCTTTAAGAGCGTGGAGGCAGGAGGAGGACCGAACAGAGAGGAGAGAGCAGCTCCAGAGGAAGAGAGAGAGAGAGGAAGAGAGAGAGAGAGAGAGAGGGAGCCGGCTCATCAGCTGAGTGTGTCCCCAGATGCGCCTCCACGCTCCCGGCCGCTCACCCGGCTCTGCGCTGGGCTCCTGGAGCTAGGGCGCATGCCCGTGCGCCGCGCGGCTCCTCCATCAACTTCTCCTCCTCCCGAGACTCTTTCTTTGGCTTCTTTTTGGTCCTTTTTTTACCACCATGGTGCTGGGCAAAGTGCGGGCCCTGGCGGTCTTCTTTGACAGCCTGAACGAGAACAACCTGCCCGTGTTTTCTGGAGGGGACCTGGTGTCGGGGAGGGTGGTGGTGGACGTGACCGGGGACGTGCGCGTCAAGAGCCTGGACATTACCGCCAGGGGAGTCGCCAAGGTGCGCTGGACCGAGTCGAGGAACGCGGGAGCGAACACGGCTTACACCCAGAACTACACCGAGGAGGTGGAGTACCTGCACCACTACGACACGCTGATCGGAGAGGAGAGAGGTAAGGGGGCATGGGGGGCTTCTTCAGGTGGGCAGCTACCAGGGGCCTCGAGCTCTTAAAGGCTTCAAATTGAATAGATAGAAATTTTAGTCCCAAACAACCGATTTTTCATCAATTTTATCTCAAATTCGCAGAAAATTGGCAGCAAATTATGGAAAAGTGGAGCATATTTGTGCATTTTTCCCCTTTATTGGTTATAAATACGCAGTCAAGCTCCTGCTCACTGTCTAAACTGTGCTACAGGTTGGCAACATTTGGAAAACCTTCTCTGATACAAGTTTTGGCCCACTTTCTCAAATGTTTCCAGCCAATTTATGCAATCCAAACAGTGCTTTCTTTTATGTTTTGGTCCAAAACTGCACTTAAACTCTTGCATAAAGCCAAAATTGCACACTAGGTTAGTAACATCTTTGAAAGCCTTCCTCAGAGCAAGTTTTGCCCACTTTTTCCAAGTGTTGACAACATATTTACACAACTACAATAATTGTCTCTATTTTTAATCCAAATTATTGCTCTCATACTCCTGCATCCTGTCTTTATCACATAATATTGTCACCTTTTAGAAAACCCATGCTTCTTGCCAGTACCACCCACTTTTCCACATGTTGCCTCCCAGATTGTGCAATTTTAACTGCACTTTGCCTGTCTTTTGGTCGAAATAATACTATCAAGCTCCTCGAAATTTCACAATATATTGGCAATTTCATTGGCAAGATTTGGAAAAGCTTTGTAGCACATCAAATCTACCAACTTTTTAAAATGTTGCCAACATGTTTATGCAATTTGTGCAATGATTTCTCTTCAACATATGTTGGAGTCAACCTCCTGCTCTTAAATTTTTCTCTGTTGGCAATATTTGAAAAAAAAAAACAAAGAACTCATTCCTCATCATAGTTATTGTTTTTGTAAATGTCAGTCTGTTTTTGCAATTCAGTCATCGTCCAGGAGGTTGACAGCAATAGAGTGTGGAAGAGACAATGGTCAAAACTGCACAAATGAGTTGGCAACTCCCAGCAAAGTGGGAGGAATAGATCCTCTACATGCCTTTTCCAAATGTTGGCAACATATTGTGCAATTTAAGCTGTGATTTGTCTCTTCTTGTTTAAAAATTATTTCAGTCCAACTCCTAAATTGCACAATATTTTGGCAACATTCAGAAAACCTTTCTCCTTCGCCAGCCTCCTCCACTTTACAAATATTGCCAACCTTTGTGTACAATTCAGACAGGAATTTCTTTTAACTTCTGGTCTAAGGCCTCACAATTAAGCACCTGCATGTTGTATATCTTGTATATCTATCTTTTTCAAACGTTGCCAACCAATTTGTGCAATTTAGACAATGCTTTTTCTCTCATTGTTTTAAGATATAGTCATCAAACTCCTGCACGCTGTCTTAATTGCTATATTTATTTGAAAAAATTGTAAAACCATCTTTTCTTGCCATTTCATTCACTTTTCCAAATGTTGCTAACTTATTTGTGAAATTTTGACAAAGTTTTTGACTGAAAACATGACAGAAAATGGTCGTTATATTGGCAGAATTCACAGCTTTAATGCCGTGTATGTAAAATCAAAAAATATTGATACCTCTTTGAGAAACAAAAGTAGATGCACAAAACAAGGCAATAAATCCATTTCAGCTCAGAAGAATTGCAGAAAAAGTCCCAAACATTGTCCAACTTGTGCTAAAACAAAGATAACAACCTAATAAATGCTTAGGTTGTCAACATAATTTATACTGTTTTTAATGCAATTCAAATCAAATTATTTAATCATCATTATTTGAGAGATTAATGGTGTCAAAAAGTACATTAACTTGGTTGTATTTTAGCCAAAAAAGGAGAGAAAGCACTGTCTAAATTGCACAAATAAACTGGCAAATTTATGAAAAAGTGGGCCAGATCCACCCATTTATCCAAACTTGGAATCACTCCTTTAAAAAAGGACAATTACAGGTAAAAGGTTGCCTAATATTGTATATTTTAGACTTCTCTTTATCTGATGTTTTGGTGTCATATCTGACCAAACATCATCACTTCAGAAGCACCTCAAAAACCTCAAAATGTCTTCCTGTTGAGCAAATTCTTGTTAGATAGTTTGCATTAGGAAGAGCCTCATGCTGCTCCGTGCCCTTCAAATCCCTAAAACTGCTCCTGTTAGGGGAGTGTGGGGTCTGTTGAACCATAAAAACCTCAAATATGAACTCAGAAAGCTTCATCTGGACCAGGAAAGAGGCTGCATACCTGTGTGTAAACAAGCTGCAGAGCCCCAAAAGCTCCCTCACTGACAGTGGTGCTGATGCAACAGCTGATCATTGATGCAACACCGAACACTCCCTGTGCTCCAAACCCACAATCCACAAACCAGAACAGGCTGAAAACCCTCCAGAAACCAGGACCGTCAGCAGAGGGAGGCTTTTATAACGCCTGCCTCATGAGTCTGCTGCAGCTCACGGGGAGGAAAAGTTACCGAGCTGGAGGGACAGTTCTCTTAAAAAAGGGTCCAATCAGTCGAAAAATCGGAACACTGGGGATCATTTGGTTGTTTTTCACATTGAACAGGGCTCATAAACTGATGGGGAATTATCGTTTTAACTGATGACATCCTGAAGTAGGCTAGCACAGGCAACTCCCTTTGTTAGAAGCGGTTCAAACCTGTTCAGAAACTGCCAGAGAGGGAGGGAGGGAGGGAGGACTCGCTGACTGCGAGTGTGTGTGTGAGTGGAATAAGATCTCAGCTGCTGTAACACTTCCTCCAACGGTGCTGCTGTGTGCTTGTGCTTGTTAATCGTGATGTAACTACGTAAAAGTACAGTGTGATGTTAGTGAGAGCTGGTTCATGTCAGGATGCAGGATATGATCAACATCAAGGTATCTGAATCTGCAGATCAGAGGCTAAAATCATGGAGTTCGATGATAAGTGAACGTTTCAGTCAGTGTGGAGAAGGTCTGATTTTCAGCAGACTGTATGAATGAAGCATTTTCTCTTCACAAAATAAGCTGTAGGCTTGTTTAGTGTTTCAGTCCTTTAAAGGGACAGTTCGGTTTGTTTGAGGTTGATGTCAGTAACTACAATAACCACGGTGATGGTGATCAGCTGGAACTGAAAAAGAGGCTGAGCTCAGAGTGATTAAATTAATTTAAGATGGGAACAAACTCCAGAAAACAGCTCCTGGACGACTGAAAACTGAACTTGGAACATTTATAACACTTAACATTTACACCAGAATGCTCCTTTATTGTATTTTATTTTATTTGTGTCGAAGGGAAACCAAAGCTTTACTACAATCTTTTGGCTTTACATATATTGGATATATCAGCAGTTCTCAATGGCCATACAAATTGCATATACAAGCCATATGTGTTATAAATACTGGTTGTATGTAATGCTTTTATAAATCATAAGTACAGCACACATCAACAATTTTTGCCATAGTTATTGGCCATATAGGTTGCATATTTTGACCATACATATTGACATTACACATACTCATATTGGCCTTATATACAGCACATATCACCTATTTATTGGGACATTTGCATTTACATTTCATCAATACATGTTGATCATATTAGTGAATACACTGGCTGTAGTTGTTTGAAATACATATAACATACTTTGGATTTATAAATGGCATTTTTTCCATAAATACAGGTCATTATTTTTCAAATATTGATCTAAATACTTCAGCTACCAGCCACTTATATCAGCCATGAATTTTGCACGTAATAGTCAAACACATTAGCCAAACAGATTGAATTTATTGCCCTTAAATGTTGCCCATATCGGCACTATGTTTTGGCCAAATATGTTGTCTGCATATTGACACTGCATATGTCAGCCATTAATATTGTGTATATACAGTGAATACTGCATCATGGAGCCATATATATAGCACATATATTGGCCATATATATTGCATGTATGCTGGCCCTACATGTTTCATATTATCATACTTTTTTTGGCATATATTAGTCATACTTATTGCATGTACATTAGACGTAGAAGCTGTTGGTCCTGTACATTGGACCTCACACAGTGGCCTTATATCAGCCATAAATATTGCATTTACATAGCTTATGCATATTGCATGCATCTACCATAAATACTGCATAAATCACCCATGGGTAAGACTTATATTGGCCTTTCATAATACATCAACTGGCCATAAATTTGGCAGAATGTACAATAAAGCTTCATTTAAGGGGTTAGAAATATATAATAAAAAGGGACTTAGGTCATCGGGGTCAAATTTACTCTTTATTCCAACCAAACAACAAAAATACCTCGAGTGGACTTTGTTTGCTTTTTGTACAAATTAAATATATTGCTTGCAGGTATGATAAATTAACCTGATCAGCTTTATTTTGACCTGCAGCTGCCGTGATTCTTAAAAGTATCTAACAGGTTGGACCTCTAAGTTCTGACCTTCACACTTTTTTCTCCAAACACGAGTTTCTTTTGTGCCAGGAGAAACTGCCTTTTCATGTGGACTGTTTCTGGAGCTTTCTCCCTCACATGATCCTCCTCAGCAGACACGGCAGGGCCAAAAAGAAAAAAAGAAAATCATAAAATGGTGCATGAGAGAATTCTCAAAGTGCACTGAGGCTTCACTGATGAAGTGAGCCGTATATCAGCTGATATCAGACCAATGAAGATTAACCGCACCTGAGTTTATGCAGAAAAACACTGCAGGACGGACATGAAATATGATATTTAAGGTCACTGTCAAACCCCCTGCTCAGTTTTACATTCATAAGATGTCCTACAAGTACAGTGGGGACATTTAAAGACTGGTAGTTTAGTTTTTGTTTTATGAAACCTTGAGAAGCTTTTTAGAAATGCAAATATTCACGTCATTATTCTTAAATAAAAGTTCAACATACACCTGACTGCAGACGTCACAAAAGGCCAAAAAGAAATGATTGCTCTGGTTGTTTTTTCTTTCAAATTAAAGAAATAAAGTCATCTTTCCAAAAAGAAAGTCGAAAACCAAAGACAGTCACTGTAATTACACACAAGACAAACAGAAGCTGCAAATCTTCAAACTTAAGAAGCTTAAGATGATGATCTTTAACCTCGCTGTCAAAAAATGACCCAAATGCTGTGTCAGCTTTTATTAAAGTGACGGATATTTACAACATTTCAAGAGAACACTAAACTAAGAACCCCATCTGCTGAGGAAGACTCTTTTTACCATATAAAGCTCCAACGAGGGAGAACCTCGCCTCAGCTTCTCAAAGTCACTCAGTGTGACTCCATTTTTAAAATACTGCCAACAAATGCCTCTAATATTTGGGCACAAAATCAATAAATTTCCCAGTGTTTACTGTTTAGTACTTCAATTTTTCATCATTTGTTTTCATGTATAAATCATTTGTTTGACCTCCACTGTTCCTTTGTGTGCATAAATCATCCATTAAAGTAAGATAAATGATCCCTCTTAGTGAAATCATGTGTTTGCTAACATAAAATGAAAGCTCCCCACATTTTTTCTTTTTCCGCATTGACTCCCATTGTCTGCTTGTAATAATGTGTTCAAGTCATACAAATACAACATTCTCCATATTCTTTCTCTCCACTGACCTCCATCCTCTGTTCCTTTGGATAAATTAGTTGTCTTGGTAAAATTTTAAAACAAATCATTCTGCATCTTTTGTCTCCACTGACCTCCATTGTCTGTTTCTGAAGATATTATTTGTAAAAGTAAAATTAAAAAATAATTCAAATTTAACATTATCCCTCTTTTGTCCCCATTGACCTCCATCATCTGTTAACTTGTAGAAATTGTTTGACAAAATTGAGTAAAAAACATTCAGAATACTACACTTTTCATGTTTTGTCCCCATTGACCTCAATCATCTGTTTTTGAAGATTTTTTAAAAAGAAAAAAGGAAATATGTTTGAAATATAATGTTATCCATTTTGATCCCTTAGACCTCCATTGTCCATTTGTGTGAAGAATTATTTTTTATTGAATTTGTAAACATTTATAACATTTCCATATTTTCTTGCCATTGTCTTCCATTTCTTGTCTATTAAAATATAAGATTTCCCCTTGTTTTGTCCCTATTGAGCTTCACTTTCTGTTTTGTTGTAAAAATTGTTTGTCAAAAGGAAATTAAAAAGGTTTACAATATACAATTTTAGATCTTAGACTTAGACTTAGACAGACTTTATTGTCATTCAGTATGCAGCAGGTGTATACTGAACGAGATTTCGTTGCAAAGGCTATAGTTTACAGATTTCAAGTACACTATAAATAAATAAAAGTAGATGACAAGGTGCATACACATTTACAAATTTTTGTTGAAGTAAGATTAAAAAGCTTTTAAAATCTAACATTTCTATCTTTTCTCCCCATTATCTTCCATTGTTGGTCAGGAAAACTACCATATCTTCGCATATTTTTTTCCCATTGACCTCAAGATTATATTTTTTGTAGAAGTTATTGTTGAAGTAAAGTTCCATATTTTCCGTGAATTGCCTTCCATCATTTGTCTTTCAAAATATTACATTTTCTATATTTTGTCCCTATTGACCTCTATCATCTGTTCCTTTGTAGGAATTATCTGTTTGGGTAAAATTAAAGCACAGTTATACATTATGATTTTTCATAAGACTCTGAATTTTCCTCCTTTGTCCATTTGAGTGTTATTATCCATCAAAGTATAATTTAAAAACTCTTTAGAGCTCAATACCTGTATATTTTCTCCCCATTGACTTCCCGTCTGTGTGTAAAAATCGACTGTAACAGTAGGGGAAAAACTTTACAATATACATGATCAACATGTTTTGTCCTCATTGACTGTTTAACTGTAAAATTTAGCATAAAAAGATTTTGACTTTCTGTCCCCATTGACTTTTCTGTGTTTGTGCCTCCAGCTCGTCAGTTTAAGAACAAAAACCCCACTTTTTGTTGTCCACGACCTCCATCATCTGTTTGTATGTATATGAACTGTGAAAGTAGGATAATTGGCCATCATTATCTCTGTGTTTGTACAAATTACCCGTCACAGTAGATTAAAAACCCCCGTCATCATATCAGCCTGTCCTCATTGACCTCCATCTGTTCTGTAAAAACAGATCCTCTTCTTCTGTTTTCCGTCTTTTGTCCACTTTGTCTTCCATCATGTGTTTGCGTGAGACTTTCAGGTCCACCTGGAGTTCACAGTCAGAGCAGGACACCCCTCCTCCCCACTGGTCCCCCTCACCCTCTCCGTCTCACGCAACACACCACATGGCCGGGCTCATGTGGGCAGGGGCTTGTCGGCGCCGGACCAATCAGAGCGCGGCCTGTATTTCATGTCAGTGCGTCCACCAATGGGAGGCCGAGTTGTAATGCAATGCGTTGGAGTTTCCAGCTGAAGGAAGCTGCAGCTCAGGCTGGTTCATACCGGTCTGCTCCTGCTCAGGCTGCGAGCCGGTGACTTTCGGCGCACGCACACACGCGCGCAGACACACTGACACACATACACACCGGCTGGATGACGTCACCGACATGCGAGCACACACACAGAGCTGCATTATGAGGCTGAGCGGCTGCTGAGCTGGCAGGAAGCGCTCCGATCGTCTGCTTCACTTCAGACTTTTGAGAAAATACAAATAAAAACAAGAAAAGAGGAACTGAAGGACTCTTCGGCTTCAGTTTGAGGGTGTGTTTGAGCTGCGGGTTTCCACTACGCCCTGTAACGCTCTGTCAGCTGCAAACAAAGAGATTATTTCAGTGTTTTGTTTGATTTACTCACTTAAATATCTCCTTTTTGAAAGACCGAATTAACTCGAAAAGGCTCAAATCATGACTCAAAAGCTGAACATCATGACTTTGTTTTTGATATAATGACCCAGAGTTAAGCTCTTACAAAAGTGTTTTTAAAGGCTATGTCACCCTTTCTGGACTAATATAAGCCCTCAAAAACAAAGGTTAAGACACAAATTTGGACTTTACTTTGGATTGATTTGGACACAAAGCTGGATGTTTCTGTTAAACAAAACATTGTTAATTTTCTCACTAAATAAACCAGAATTTGACATTTTTTGTGCAGTAGCTGTGATATCACAAAATCAACGTTGCATCCTCATCAGTGTGACATTAGACAGGTAGGTGAGGCAAGCATCCAACAGGAAGTTACCCTGTAATTAATTATGTAATGGAAACAACAGCAGTTTTTTTTAGTTTTCAGTTCAAGGTTATGGAATCGTCAAAGCTAATGAACCAGTCAAACATGCCCAGGATTTAAAATTACCTACTTGCATTTAAGTACAATAGTCTGTCATGAAAGTTCTTAGTCTTGCAGAGCAGACAGACCTGCCTGATTCTGAAATCTTGCATTTCCGTCTTGCCAGCCTCCATCGTCCAGAGGACGTGACGACAACAGGAAGTGACTGCATGTTTGAAAACAATGGCGGCTTCTGAAGCGGTCTCAATGTCTGCGTTTTTCTTAATCAGAAATGGACTCAATATATCCTTTAAAAGAGGAGGAAAGGACATCACTTGAAGCTTGTCTTACGAGAAGTCATGTTTTTGCTCTTTTTCTGACCGGGGATCACTGCTGGGAAACTGGGAGAGAACGTGGAAATCAATCCAGGGACATGCCGGTTAGTCTGTGGTCGTCATGGTTATTCAGCGATACTTGGCGAAATATGCTCTCCTTAGAAGTTTACTGGGAAAACTTGGTAGGGATTGTCTTTGACGAGGTTTGTGTCACATATAAGTGTTAAATGATATGTCTGTGTGGAATAATTTAATGTGAAACGATAGTCTTCAGGTAGTTTAAGCTAACGGCTAACGGCCGTAGCGGCTAACTGTTGTTAGCCGTTAGCCCTTGCGGCTAACAGTTAGCCGCTATGGCTAACGGCCGTTAACTGTTGTTAGCCGTTGTTAGCCGTGCTCATAGTGGCTCAGTGGCACTGTCATTGTCTCTTGCCCCGGGAATCGTGAGTTCGATCTTCAGGAAAGGAGAGGAAGTAGCGGCTAATGGCTAACAACAGTTAACGGCCGTTAGCGGCGAACGGCTAACAACAGTTAACGGCCGTTAGCGGCTAACGGCTAACAACATTTACTAAGTCATACGTAGCAGCGTTGCTTGATATGGATTGGTCTGTGATGAGCCAAATGATCGTCCAATCACAAGCTGCTGTTGTTTTTGAAGGTTCTGCCCCTGAAAACGGTTTCTAACAGCTCCTTCCCAGATGGACTAGTGCAGTGATTTTCAAACTGGGGTACGTGAATACCTGTCAGGTTTGAATCAGTTGTTTCAGTAGTTAAAGTTTAAACTGGTAAATGTTTGTATGATGAGCTTTGATAAAGGCCTGAAGTGTTGGCAGAGAGGCTGGAGGCTGGATTGGTGAGGAGGAAATCTGTCCTGAATTGTCTAAGATTCTTATAGTAACATAAGTTCAGTCAGACACCCTTCACTTTAAAGCTGTGGTGAGTTTGTACTTTACAGTTTCAAGGTCATTAATGAATATATTCCAGAAATCTAAATTTCTTTTTTTGAAAGTGAACTGGTGTTACCCAATGAAATTGCTGGTAAATCAATCTGTTTTGTGTGTTATGCATGTTAAATGTGGGAGGTGGGGGTGGCGGCAGGCTTACAGACACATTTCTTTTTCTAGCTGCTATAAGTGCGTGAGAGTAGGGGGTACATGGTTGGAGGTCGAGTGTCTGAAGGGGTACAGGCTGTGAAAAGTTTGGGAACCACTGAACTAGTGAAATATTTCCAGTATGAAACTGTCCATATGGTGTGTCAGGTTAGAAAGTTCTTGCTGTGAATCAAAAGGAGGAGTACATCACACTGCACAGTTTTAAAGTTTTATTTTTTTTATTTTCATTATTGTTTCATACCATATAAATGCAATTTAATGCCTTGCCTTCATGGATTCACATGTAGGGCTGCAAAATTTTGTGATTTTCAAAGTTTGAATGTTTCCTTGGGAATTAATGGGAATATACCTTCAAATTTATTAAACTGAAGGTTTACTTTTAACAGGGATTTTAAATATAGTCAGGAAAAATATATCTGAGCATATTCCTCAATCACAAAGACAGTTGAATTGTAGAACCGTGGACTAAAGAGGACACATTTTTAAACCCATGAAGCTGAAATTGATTGCTTAATAGAATAGTTAAATCCCAATCATTTCTACTTACAAATAAATCAGTTGAAATGTTTTTTTAACTATTATTTTGCATGGCAAGCTGCCTGTGACAAAACAGTGTTTGTTTTTGTTTGAACATGATGCAGTTTGTTTAATTTACCCTCAATTTCCAAGTCGTTCCCATCACTCTCATAGAAAGTTTCCAGAAATTTAAAGGAAATGTTTCACCTCTTTGCAAACCTATTTACTCAATGAGTTTTAACAGTTCAGGGCCAGGCACCATGAAATGAACATTCACAATTAGGGAACAGAAGAGGAAATAAAACCAAAACTAAAAACTACTTTACTGTAAAAAGTCTGTCATCTGTAGAATATTGTGCCTTCTTTTACCTTTAAGACAAAGTTAGCAAGCTGAAACACATCAAATTAAACCGGTTTTTGCTTGTCTGGCCAGAATAATAACTCAGGTTGTAGATGGGCAATTTGACAAAACAGTAACTACCTTAATTTATCATATTTTGTACAAAGACTAACTCTCCACTTCATTCAGATCACAAAATTCACAGTTGTTTTAATTTTTATTATTTTTGAATCAACCTGCCAAATGATCAGGGGAAGAAAAAGATCTTAACTGTGCAGTCAAAGAGCTCCTGGATGACCAAAACCCTGAAGATTTTCATGACTATTTAAGGAAAATAACAGTTTTATTATCATTTCAGGAGAAAAGGGCCAAAAAGGGTCTGGAAAATGATAACAAGCATCGGCTGCCAGCCAAACAGCCAGCCACCTGCTTTTTTAAATAAGCAAACATGCATAAATATTTTGGACAAATAAATACGCAAAAAAGGAGGTTATGTTTGGCCAGAGTTTGTTTGTTTGTCTGCCTGTGAGTAAGATTACTTGCAACATTCTCAACAGATTTTGCTGAAATTTTCAGGGAATGTCTGTCGTGGTACAAGGAAGACGTGATTCAATTTTGGTGACAGAAGGGCAGTTTTCCACATTTTTGACAATAACTCAGTGTTGAAAATGCCTCAGTGGAAGTTTGCGTGCTCGGTGCACCTCTAATTATCTTTTATTATGAGCATTCAATTAATGCAAATATATGAAAAGTTATGATGACAAAACGATATCATAAATAATTCATAGATCATCCCCAATCACCTTAACACTAGGTATAACAGACTATTTCTTTATAGATCATGATAAAACTGTAATTTCCCCTCAAAATTGATGGTAATATATTCAGAATTACTTAAAAGTATCATGTTTGGGACTTTTTCCTTAAATTTATGACGAGAGTGGGAAGAGGTCCTATCACAAAATAAGAAAAAATAAATTAGAATCACTTATTTGTGATTTTGTTATCACAAATACTTTATACAAAATAAAAATAAAATATGAGTTAATATCCTGGAAGAGAAATATTGCCAGTTTTTGGTACTTCATGGTTGATTTTTCCAACAAATTAAGTCTGGAAAAATACTTCCATCTACATAATGTCAGGAAATAATAATGTTAGGAAATAATGAAGATTGTGTCCTTATGTTTTTTTTTAAATTATCAGTTCATAACCCTAAAATGTTCAAACTGATCTCATGAATAACCATAAACATTGGAGACTGGAGGCCTGTTTTGAGGTGGCATTTATTAATTATGATGAAATGCCTCCAGCTGTTAGACAGAAGTCCTCTGAGGTGAGAGGATGAGCCCAGGTCATTGTGTGATGATGTATTATGATGTGTTACTGACAGGGCGGAGGTTTGCTGCAGCCTTCAGCTCTCTATAAAAACATGTTTATCTCTGTGTTTCAGATGAGGACTGTCCAGAAGAAGGTCTGACTGTTCTGCACCCCGGACTGCACGAGTTCGCCTTCAGCTTCAACCTGCCTCAGATGTGAGTGTTTGTAAAATACATGTACTCTGTTCTGAAGACATTTCCTGGACACCTTCATCACAAAAATGACCCAATAAGGTGAAGACCATTCAAATGATATGTGCTTTATTTAAATACTGGCCTCAAGCTGAAGTGAAGAAGCTATGTGATGTCTTTATCTGCATCAGATTAAAAGGAAACATGAGAAAAGTGAGTTGATCAAAACTTGCTGCCAAACTTTCGCTCCATAAAACAACAAATATTTTGAATACACAAGAGTAAAAACATAGGTTGCTCCTAAAGCTGAAAGCTGAATATCAGTTCTCATATGCGATAAGTAGAACTGTAGTTATAGAGAGGAGAACTTAAATATGTCATACTGAAGTGAGAGATCTTTCCATATGTTTGAATGATGAAATGTTTCCTCCAGTCAGAACAGACAGTGTGTCCTCAGCGTTATGTTCAGCACACATGTGCCTGCCGCCCTCACTCCTCTCCTCTTGTCTGTCAGGGCTCTGGCCACGTCCTTCGAGGGGAAGCACGGCAGCGTGAGGTACTGGGTGAAAGCTGAACTGCACCGTCCGTGGCTGCTGCCGGTCCGAGTGAAGAAAGAGTTCATTGTGTTCGAGCACATCGACATCAACACGCCGCTGCTGCTGGTACGAAACGCTCCGCACACGCTCTGTTCTCTTCTCTGAGTTTGATGATTATGAACTTTTCTGCCTGTAACAGAGGAATGATCTCACGTCTGAGCCGAGACTTACCTCACAGTGTTGAGACAATAGAGTGCAGTTCCTCTACGGTCCACCAGAGGCTCTCTGCAGAAGCTCCTGAAGCCACATACATGCACTGTAGCCTGATTCAGTTTATGTCTCTACATCCAGGGATGACTGATTTATAACCCCCTCATTTTGATTTTATTGAGGATCTTAGTCGTACATAAATAGGGCTGTGGCTGATGTTGAGTTTTTATCAGGAGGATCAAGACCAGCCTCAGCTGCAGGGCGTGGATGCACCTGGGCACGGGTCCCTCTACACGCAACAACAACTATAGAGAAACAGCTAAATTAGCATGTTGCGGTTTAAAATAAAATGTAAAATAATATTATAAGAATATAATTCCAGTGCAGAGTAGTAGGAGACCATCCCACAATTGGGGCCATCTAATATCAAAGCTGTTCATAACTTTTGAGTAAATTGCTAACAGACAATTTCCTGAAAAAATCTAACAATCTAAAAATCAGCTGTATTTTTTCTTTTTGTATGAAATTGCAGTCATGCAGACAAACTTATTGGGACTAAATCTAGGAGCAGTGTAACTTACCCTCATTTGCTTTAATGTCATTTCCATCTCAAAGTCTGATTTACAAAGTATTGTGTTCCTGTTGTTATCATGCAGCTTCGAAGCGCCTATAAAGATTGGATATAAGTGTACAGGATAGAAGGGTTTGGAAAGCTTGGTTTGCTGCTTTTGTTCATATTTTACACAAA
The DNA here is from genome assembly GCA_037902135.1 of Cetoscarus ocellatus. Classification (NCBI taxonomy): domain Eukaryota; kingdom Metazoa; phylum Chordata; class Actinopteri; order Labriformes; family Labridae; genus Cetoscarus; species Cetoscarus ocellatus. The sequence goes on along the minus strand of JBAMNC010001705.1, from coordinate 24,395 downwards.
GTTTTAACACTTTTGGGATTGATGTTTGGAGATTTTTGACTGTCATTCGATTTAAGTAGCTCAAATTGCAGAATAGGCTGATAACTGTCGATGTGCTAAAAAACACCTGTGACTTGGTGAAAAAGGTAAATGAACACAAATAAACACATTAATAATGACACATTCAAGTTTTTCTCCCAAGCTGTTATGTCCATTTTTTAGACAGAAACTAATTCTATTCGAACACACCATGATGATATTTGATTTATTTGTTGAATATTCTTTTCTTTTATCGTATTTAGCAGAATTTTGAACAAAATTAGCAGAGGGTGTGGACAGAAGATTATGTCAATGGCTTTATACAAAGCAGAAATGAGCCTACAAGGGTACTCGTCAGTGATTGAAGCTGTAAAAACTATTCTAGATGTCTCCTGACTCTCCAAAAACCATCGTATCCCTGCAGCAAAGCCTCATTTCAGCTGCACTGTCAGTGTGAAAGTGGGAAGAAGGTCCTTGTTTGCCTTTTAGCAATAACTGAAATCATCAGTAGCAGGAGCAAAGAAGGAATATAAACAGTCGCCATGGTTTCATTGCCTTCTTTCTTCTCCTCACGGCTCTGTTCTCCATCTGTGTGCATACTGCCCCCTACTGTTTCAGGCTGTGTACATGCACAAGTGAGCTTGGGGACAAATCAAGTTACTAACCCAGTTCCTCGGTCAGAAACCAAATGGCGGACACCACATTTTACAAGATCTTAATGTTGGGCTGAACAGTCCGGAGAACAAGTTTGGCATCAGCCCTGCAGCTCTGTGTTTGATCTCCACTGTTTTTCCAGGTTCTGTAAGGCTTGGATGTTCAGTTTCATAAATTTTGTGTGTTTTTTGTTTCATCATCAGGCTCCCCAGGCAGGTACGAAGGAGAAGACTTTGTGCTGCTGGTTCTGTGCTTCCGGGCCGATCTCCCTCAGCGCCAAAATCGAACGAAAGGGCTACACACCAGGTGAGCTCCACCTTCCTCCACTTCCCTCCACCTCTTCTTCTTCTTCTTCTTCTTCTTCTTCTTCTTTTTCCTCTTTTATCTCTACCTCCTCACTTATGTCGTCTCTCCCTCAGTCTGACGGACTGATCCTCTCTCCTTCTCACACAGGCGAGTCCATCCAGATCTTTGCCGAGGTGGAGAACTGTTCTTCCAGGGTCGTGGTCCCCAAAGCCGCGCTGTACCAGACGCAGACTTTCTTCGCCAAGGGGAAGGGGAAGCAGATCCAGCAGCTGGTGTCCAACCTGAGGGGAGACCCTCTGCCGCAGGGGAAGAGCCAGAGCTGGGAGGGGAAGCTGCTGAAGATCCCCCCGGTGTCGCCCTCCATCCTCGACTGCCCTATCATCAGGGTGGAGTACGCCCTCGTGGTGAGTTAGAGGTTTATTTTAAGACTCAGATATGACCAAAAAAACAAAATCAGAACTATTAATACTTAAGTTTAGCAGGAACAGTCAAGTACAAACTCAGCTTTTTAGGTTTTACTTGATCCCGTAAGAACAACTAGCAAAATGTGCTGTTTCTATCTGAGCAAAAACAAAAGTAGGATGTTCTCTCAGGTCAAGAAATGATGAAAAAGTGTAACTACAGCAAGCTTTAAAGTTGGTGATAAGAGGAAGTACAGTGTGAGGTCAAGAAACAGTGCTGGGGTTGTCTTTGACCTCCAATGTGCTTTCCCATTGAACATGTTTGGTCCGTGCCAAACAAAGTCAAGTCAGCTTTTATGGAAAGTTTGGTGGATTTGTTGTTTGCAGTGAGTGTAAAAGAAAACCAAACCAAACAAGGCAAGAGAATGAAAAGACATAGAATTATAACTGAAAACCATGACAGTGAGCAAGCTAACGTAGTATTCACGGGCAATACCAAGCATAGTGTGGCTAACAGTAGCATTGCAAGCACAGCCAACCTCCTGACATCTACAAATCCCTGCAAAATATGTTCACACATCGCTCCAGTCAATATGAAAGTACCACCTCACGCAGTCTAAATGCAGCTTTATCTTTATTTGATGGCACAGAAAACTTTAAAACTACTTCCAGCTGATTACTCGAAGCTGGTTGTGTATTTTCAGGGTCATATTGCAACAATAGGCTGGATGGCAGAACAAAGACCGCAGCTACAGCCCCAACTTCTGGCTATGTTACACATCATTTGAGAGGCTGTGCTTCACCTGACAGTGCAGAAGAAAACCAAATCAAAAGGAAAATCAAACAATGCTGCAACTTCACCCTCTGACCAACCAAGTCTGCAGAGCTTTCGCTGTGAAAACATCCCTCATATAACCTCTGATGTCTAATTGGTTCTTCAACCCAAAGACAAAATGCCTCCAATTGCTGGCTATTGCTGGCTAAAGGCATAAACCTTTACCTTGAAATTCTCCAATGTTTCATAGTTTACTGTCCTGCTTTTGCTGATTTTATGTCTTAAATGCTCTTAATGTCCTAACATATCTCTGTAAAGCACTGTGACTCTCTCCATGCATGAACGGTGCTCTATAAATAAACTTTCCTTGCCTTGCCTTGCCTAAAATAATGCCGCAAATAATCGTACAATAACAAATGAAGACTGATATTTCCCTGTGTAATCTATTGCATACAAATAATCTTTTAATAACCAAAGAAAAACAACCAATAAACTGATAAAATCCCTCCAAAAGTGGCTCATAATCCTCTAATAACTTGCAAAACAGCATGCATGTATCTTACCAATAACCAGCTCTCTATTAGTTTGCAAAACCCCTGATAAAATACCTCTAACTCACTGAAAGCCTCGACAAACCACAGGTAATCTCACCACTAATAACTTGAAAAAAATGATATCCCAAAGGCCTGTGTGCAACCTGCACATAAATCATAAAAAATACACAAAAATAACAAAACCCTGCTACCAGTATACCAGCAGAACACTCAGGAATGAATTTCCTTGAACCTTTTTAACAAGTTTTCAGAGTGAATGCAAAATTGTTTTCTAATAAGTTTTTGGGACTCACTACGTGGGATAAATCCCATTTTGTGGGACGAGGGGTGACAAAATCCTAGGACTGTCGAATAAGGTGACTCATGAGAATTGTGCCTCTGATTCTGCCTTTGGAAATGGAGGTCAATTTGTCCCCCTTTTCTTTGCAATGTTCACAGAGGAGGCAAAATAATGGGCATTAATATAAGGCTTGAAAGGGCAGTGTGAGTTAGGCATTAGGTCACTTATTCACTGGTAAGAGTGATGTAACCTGTTAGTTTTACAATTCAAGAAATCCTTTAATAATTCTTTTTCATAATTGCAACTTTGCTTTATTTTTCATACGTTCTGGAGCACTTTGTACCTCAAATGTTGAAAAAGTGCTTTTCAAACAGAGCAAACCTTCATCTGACTAAATTGATGCCTTTTCAAAAACTTGCTGATAATCTTTTTGACAACAGAAAAACTGCTGACTCGTAAGTTCCAAACAACCCACCAAATACCGTCTTAGAACATTTATGACCCTCTGAATGCACACCAAAAAGTAAGAGCCTCTTTACTAACACCAAAAGGACAAAAAACCAGCATAACTGACCTTTTAACTTTGGAAATATTCTTCAGTAATAAATGGAGACGTTTGTTTAAATGCAAAAGATCAATTTTCACAAAAGAATTAAACCAAAGCCGCGGTTGTTTTGAGAGTTTGCACATGCTCAGTGCGTGATCTTATCGTTATAAAAATGAAAATGTTTATCAAACAGGTCAAAGAAGGTTCTTGTTGTTCTAAGGAAGGTGGAAGGTGTTTTTGCACAAAGTGTCCCAGTTCTCTGTTGAACCTGTAGTTTCAGACGTGATCAGTGTTGTGTAAATGAAAAATATCACCCAAGGAGCTGATTTAACCTGACGTGAACAGGCAGAACTGGCTCTGAGTACAAAATGTTTGCCATTAAGGTTTGTTGTTGAATCTGAAACACTCCCTCTGTGCCTGCAGGTGTACGTGGACGTTCCCGGCGGGCTGAACTTGTCGCTCTCGCTGCCTCTGGTGATCGGGACCATTCCTCTGCACGCCTGCGCCTCCCGCACCTCCAGCATCAGCAGCAACTGCAGCACGCTGAGCTGGCTGGGCCTGCAGGAGAGGCCTGAAGGTGAGACGCTCTAAAGCATGCACGCTCCAGTTTTATCTCTCAAACAGCGTGACATGAAGTCTAACTCTGGGGGTTCTGTCGTTTTCTGCAGCTCCGCCGAGCTACAGCGATCTGGCGATATCAGAGACAGAAAGGCGGGACTGCCTGCAGGGCTGTGATAGGTCTGAGGGCGAGGGAGACGAGCCAGGATCTCTGCTTACATACATCACAGAGTTCAGATATCTGCCCCCACCACTCTACTCAGAGGTACAGAAAATACCATAAACACACACAGGCATGTTTGACATACCCACACGTGCTCGCCCTGATATACAGAGGCACTGCTGAGGGACCACGGACACCTTTTTAATCCCTCAGTAACAAACTAATTTAGAGCTGTGCAATAGATCTATATTTAAAGATATACTGGTGATCATTGATTGAATAAAAAATGAACAAAAAACACATCAGACTGATGCTCGGTTTAAGAGATTATTCACAGTAAAAACCACCAACAGGTACATGCATGTTGCCCAGAGAGAGTATAATTATAATGCTCAGTATTGCTGGTATATTAAAAGTTATAATTCTGGACCAGTCAAAATCAAGAGAGGGTGGGACTTCTAATGTCTCATATTTACAATTACTGGAAATTGCCCTTTAAAGATGAATTTGATTAACGTAATAAATAGCTTAAGAGGACCAAGCCAACCAGCTGGTTGACCTGCATATCTGATTGGATAATCTGAAAAATAAAAGCTGAAATGTTGCTAAATGAAGATGGAACACAATTTCACCAACCTATAATTTGTTGTAAATGTATTTCTTAGTTTAGAAGTCAAAGGGTTAAGATCTAATTGGAGGACATAAAAACTAAAAATAAAGCCTGAGTTGCTTGGCAGATATTTTCTAATCATTACAAGTAGTTTAATGCCTGATCTTTGCTTTTTACTTCTTGTAGTAAGATGTTTTTCTGGACTGTCTTAGTGAATGTGGATTAGAATAAGTGTTTTAGATATTTATGATTTGATAACAAACACACTTGCTGAGATCTAAGTTTTTGAAGTGTAGATAAGTTTTAAATATCAATTTAAGGTGCATAAAAAGTTTGACACAATCCGCTATAAAAATGCATGTAAAAGCAAACAATCTTAAGCTCAAATATAATATCTCACTTCATATTAGTAAAAATATCCAGTGCAGATGAGAGGCCCCCAACATCCAAGATGCAACAGGAGCATGTGCAGAATCCTGTTTAATTGCCGTCAAGTGTGTGATTTTCTATTTAAAACGTCTCTCTTTCTGCAGCTTGTAAACATGCATCTCCTTCTCTGCACCCCCTCCTCCCTCAGGTCGACCCCTACCCCGATCCTGTGGAGGTGTGTGGGGCTTCTGACGTCAGGAGACCCGACACGTGTCCGTCCCGCTGAGGAGAACCGGCGAGCTCAGAGGGCTTCTGCACGAACACGACACCGTCACCCCCAGCTTCTCACCAGATTATATCGCACCATAAATACGGCCGGACCCTCCCTCGCCATGGGGGTGCCGGCCAGGAGTGTATCAGGTGACCACTGACATATGGACCAGGGATTTGGAGCTACGCTGGATCCTCCATACCGAGGCAAATTAAAAAAAAAAAAAAGCTTCTTTCTGACCACTATGACTCAAAAGAAAGATGGCCGCTGGTGGTCAGAAGACGCCTCCTCCTGCCTCACAGAGAATTTTGCACATGCCGTTGTTACTGTTTTTCTAAGGGTGGGTTTTATACTCTGCAGACTGCCGCAGGCCTTTATGCTCCAGTAGACTCTGTCCACAGGTATAGACGATAACGTCATTTTTAATGTTGGGCACAGCGACGATGGGACACAGATACAGAGGGATATCAGGGCCTGGCAAGAGAGACACGAGAGGGGGAGGACACTTCTGTCATGATGCACTTTGAGAGAAAAAAGTTTTTCGGCATCTCTTATGTCATTTGTGAGGTTGTGGGGATGCTCTAGAGAAATATAACTTAAATCTGAGCTTTAACATATTTCAGACATCAGCCTGTGTGTTTTCTGTGAGTTTTAAAGCACAAGTGAAGAAGAAAAACTGAAAAAGATGGCCAACATCACACCGTACTAGACTATATAATTAAATCTGCAGTGTAAATAGCCAGCTGATGGGTGCTCACAATATCATAGGAGCGAGAGCCAGTGTTTCCCTCTGGGTTCAGCTGTTTGGGGTAAAGGCCTGCCAATTATAAACTACAACCAAACAGAACGAATAGAGTCACTATGTTTGGTATTGATGGGGAAAATGGCGGCTCGTTGGTGCTGCTCGTCTCCCAGGTAGGTCGAGTTCACGTGTTCTCCTTGTGCACATTTGGGTTTTCTCAAGATATTTTTGTTTCTTTTCACAGATCAAAACATACTCATTAGGTTAACAGGTGACTCACATTAAGGCAAAAATAGCTGTCTTTATGTCAGCCCTGTGATTGGCTGGCGACCAGTCAAGGGTGTTAAGGAGCATAGATAGTTGACAGATGGTTGAAGAGGACTTGCATAGTGGTCATAGTTTGTGTAGAAATAAGGGATTTTAGGTCCATGAATGTGCCTTTTTGTTTGAGTGGTGGGCCCTTAATCCCAATGAATGTTGAAGGAAACACTGAGAGCGGACACTCTGATTGGTTTAAGTCATGTTGCAACCAAACGCTTATACACAGTCAATCAGCCAACCTCTTTGCCCGCTGCACCCAGCGTTGCACCAGGATTTTGCTCCATCCAGATAACAAAAAAGCAGCTTTTAATGCCCCAAACTTTTCTGTTGTTTTGGCTTTATGCTGCCAAAATGGGGCCAGAAATGTTGAGTATAAAGTCCAAAAGTGATCATGTCGACCTTTAATGCTTATATGGATCATACTTCTGAATGTTAGCACTTATGGGCACAACCTCTCCAAAGTCCAAATACTGAAAACTAGACTGTTAATGAGCAAAAGAAGGGCAATATCTTTGTTAGTGTCATAGATTAGGTACTACGGAGCTTCCGCATTCGCTTTCTTTCAAACTTCTTGGATTACTTGAATTTTCTACGGGATCAATATTAAGTCATTCATATATCAGGTTGACTTTACGCTTGACATTTCTTCATTTTCCTCATTTCGTCCTGATTTTTCAACGCTGTTGAGACTGTCAAAGTGCACACTACGAATGACCTCTCCCCTCTCACTCTCTTTGATAGAGCCCAATCCTGGTGCTCCTCCGTACGAAGGCTTTTTCAGTCAAATGAAAGTCTGAGTTGTGAGCCTGGTTTACGTCCTGCTTCAGGTGGTCTCCTCTTGAGAACAAATTCAGACAAAAGTCTCTGAAGACTCAAAGCAGAACCCTGCTGTAAATCGACCACCTCAAGCTCTTAAGTAAAGCTAAAATGTGCGTGAATGTGTGCGTGAGAGACAAAGAGTGTGTGGATTAATAAAGACCAGGGATTAACTGAGACAGGGTCGAAAAGAAAAAGCACAACCCCGACCAACGTTAGAAAAATACCACAAGTCGCCTGTTGGTTTCTGCTCTGAACTGAAGCTTCTCTGGCTGCAGACTTTGATAAAAACACAATGTTAAAGAAGCTTTGTGCTCGCAAAAACAAGAAAAATGTTAAAAAGATAAAATGTTTACAGATAAATATATCAGATCGAGAATGTTGTTCCGACTTCTTCCACCTGAAACTTTAAAGTGCAATATATTTTTGTATTCGTGATTTTTTTGCACTAGTTTTCATATACTCTGTCGCTGTTTATTCCATTTCTGTGCATTATATATTATTGTCATGATCTTTACTGCTGTCATGATCAACTTTTGATAAAATAAAAGTTTATTTTATAAAATAATTTACCTTTCATGTGTTTTATTCACTGTCCGAAAAGTGTCTTGTTTTCTTCCTCATGAACTCGGAACCCTTTTTCCATCTATATCACGGTAAAACTTCACATTTTAGTATAATTTAAGCTTTTTTTAATGAAGAGTCATTCTAATAAAACACATAACTTTATTCCACAGTGTAAGTCCTGGCGAAGATGACAGCACAAGATACCATACCATACCGTCTTCTTCAGCTTATCCTTGGGGTCGTGGGGGCAGCAGCCTAAGCAGAAAAGCCCAGATTTTCCTCTCCCCATCCACGTTGTCCAGCTCTTCCTGGAGGATCCTGAGGCGTTCCCAGGCCAGCACAGGTTATTTCAAATAAATAAATGATAGACCAACAAATCAGCAGCATCCGACTTATTTCTAAGTAATATTGGAATACTGATGCTGCAAGAAGTGATGGTAAATGTTTTGCTTGGAAACTTAAAGGGATACGTCAATATTTTTGTTGTTTTCATGTCTTGCCTCAGTCTGGAGTCCATGACAAGCAGATAGACTCCATTCTTTGACTGTGTGTGCAATAACAAGGAAGAGACAGGCAGAGCTTGCCAGCTGCTAATTAGCTTAGCTAAAACACTGGGAGTCAATGGGTAGTGCTAGCCTGCCGCGGCCTACAGTCATCAGATAAACTCTGTTTTGTTTTGTTGGCCTACTTAAAAGCACGTCCGCAGTGGTTTGCGCCCTGCAGTTTATATGTGTTTCTTTCAAAAATTACCGTTTAGAGTTGCTGAAGAGTTTATTTGATGACTGTAGGCAGATGCACGCTAGCACTACCCATTAACTCCCAGTGTTTGAGCTAAGCTAGTTAGCAGCGGGCCAGCTCTTCCCGTCCCTTTCTTGTTACTGCATGCACAGTCGAAAGAAAGGAGGCTATCTGCTTGTCATGGACTCAGGAGTGAGACAAGACACGAAAAACAAAAACATATTGAATAATCCATCCGGGAAACTTGGGTTGATTTCTTTAAATCTTCCATGAATGACACTGACTCCAGCTCTAACTGATGTTTTTATTTCTATAGTTGCACCTCAAAGAGAAACTCCCAGAAACACTTTTATACAGCCAGTTTTCTAAAATCAGAAAGAAAACAAAGCAAAGATATGGGTCAGGTTGTAGCCTTGTAACTGTTTTCTTCCCGTTTATTGCATCAGACCTTAAAAATCTCGATCTTCTCCTCTGGGGCGTCCTCCAGCAGCTGTTCCTCCATCCTTCTCGTCCCGCCTGTTTGCTCCAACCACTTTAACTTCCAGTCTGATGCGGTTATAACAAACCAGATGTAGGACAACTCTCACGTGAGCTGCTGACCCAAATCCCCACCGCAGACAGACAAAATTCATGCAGAGAAAATAAAATTAAGCTTTTTGACTAAAGCTATTTACAACGCTGATATTTCCTAATGTGAGATGAACAACACGAGGAGATCTGAGGGAGAACGAAGGCAGACGTCTGATTCAGTCTTCAAAGATCTCAAACCATCATGAAGTCACTCTGATCGCTGTCAGATGACAGATCCACGGATTCAGTGTTTTTATTGTGTTTATAGGTTAAACAGGGATTTGCTGCAGTAGGCTGTGTGGGTGAGTCGAGGAATACTTGGGGAAGACTTCATCAGCACTTAGTTTGGATTTTAATCCTATCTCCGTGTTGGCGCAGTGGGTTTTTAGCTGAATTTTTTGACACCACTACGGATGGATTAGAGCAAAACAAGTCATTTGCTTCTGCTCCTCCTGCAGAAAAAATCCCCCACCCGCAGGAGAAAATCAGTGGTTAGGTTGGCACAATCATTTTTCCATGATTGTTTTTCTACAAATTAAGACTTGGATGTTTATGCCCACAGTTAAAGTATAAGTAGGTGAATATAGTCTGAAAATGGAAGGAGAGAAAGTGGGGAAGGTCGGGCGGCTGCTTTGAGGACAGCCTCAAACATTCATGGGGTGTGATGACAAAATCAACACCTGCAGCCCAGTACTCAAGACAAAGTTGTCCTATTATAACCTCTTTCTACAGCACACTGTTGCAACAGTGCTGCAAGGAAGCTAGGCCATTGTTATGCCTTGGAATATTCATGTTCAATAACGAATCACCCCAATAATCCCCTGAATCTCACACTGCTGCCATCAGACCACAGATACAGGACTCTGAGATGGAAAAGAGCTGACTTTAGAAAGAGGTTTGTGCCTGTACATTTTGAGATAAGGCAGTTTCCTACATTACTGCTTACAAATCATTAAGTTGAGCTTGGATTTGGAGATGACTAATTTCCCGTGTCAGACTCCGAAAAAAAATATGCTCAAACATGACTTTTTGGGGGTAAAACAGGCCGGAAAACATGCTAGTGCAGACGGTTTGGTCATATTTGGCTTCAAAATGGACTTATTCGCCGTTTTCTCTCAGCTCAGGATTTGAAAAAACACTAAGGCTAACCTATGACTTTTTTCCCGTGTCAGACTCCGAAAAAAAATATGCTCAAACATGACTTTTTGGGTGTAAAACAGGCCGAAAAACATGCTAGTGCAGACGGTTTGGTCATATTTGGCTTCAAAATGGACCTATTCGCCGTTTTCTCTCAGCTCAGGATTTGAAAAAACACTAAGACTAACCTATGACTTTTTTCCCGTGTCAGACTCCGAAAAAAAATATGCTCAAACATGACTTTTTGGGTGTGAAACAGGCCGAAAACATGCTAGTGCAGACGGTTTGGTCATATTTGGCTTCAAAATGGACTTAGTCGCCGTTTTCTCTCAGCTCAGGATTTGAAAAAACACTAAGGCTAACCTATGACTTTTTTCCCGTGTCAGACTCCGAAAAAAAATATGCTCAAACATGACTTTTTGGGTGTAAAACAGGCCGAAAGACATGCTAGCGCAGATGGTTTGGTCATATTTGGCTTCAAAGTGAACTTATAAGCCGTTTTCTCTCAGGTCAGGATTTGAAAAAACACTAAGGCTAACCTATGACTTTTCTACCGTGTCAGACTCCGAAAAAAAATATGCTCAAACATGACTTTTTGGGTGTAAAACAGGCCGAAAAACATGCTAGTGCAGACGGTTTGGTCATATTTGGCTTCAAAATGGACTTATTCGCCGTTTTCTCTCAGCTCAGGATTTGAAAAAACACTAAGGCTAACATATGACTTTTTTCCTGTGTCGGACTCCGACAAAAAATATGCTCTAACATGACTTTTTTGGTGTAAAACAGGCCGAAAAACATGCTAGTGCAGATGGTTTGGTCATATTTGGCTTCAAAATGGACTTATAAGCCGTTTTCTCTCAGCTCAGGATTTGAAAAAACACTAAGGCTAACCTATGACTTTTTTCCCATCTTGGACTCCGAAAAAAATTATGCTCAAACATGACTTTTTGGGTGTAAAACAGGCCGAAAAACATGCTAGTGCAGACGGTTTGGTCATATTTGGCTTCAAAATGGACTTATAAGCCGTTTTCTCTCAGCTCAGGATTTGAAAAAACACTAAGGCTAACCTATGACTTTTTTCACGTGTCAGACTCCGAAAAAAAATATGCTCAAACATGACTTTTTGGGTGTAAAACAGGCCGAAAAACAATCAAGTGCAGACGGTTTGGTCATATTTGGCTTCAAAATGGACTCATAAGCCGTTTTCTCTCAGCTCAGGATTTGAAAAAACACTAAGGCTAACCTATGACTTTTTTCCCATCTTGGACTCCGAAAAAAAATATGCTCAAACATGACTTTTTGGGTGTAAAACAGGCCGAAAAACATGCTAGTGCAGACGGTTTGGTCATATTTGGCTTCAAAATGGACTTATTCGCCGTTTTCTCTAAACTCAGGATTTGAAAAAACACTAAGGCTAACCTATGACTTTTTTCCCATCTTGGACTCAGAAAAAAAATATGCTCAAACATGACTTTTTGGGTGTAAAACAGGCCGAAAAACATGCTAGTGCAGACGGTTTGGTCATATTTGGCTTCAAAATGGACTTATTCGCCGTTTTCTCTCAGCTCAGGATTTGAAAAAACACTAAGGCTAACCTATGACTTTTTTCCCATCTTGGACTCCGAAAAAAAATATGCTCAAACATGACTTTTTGGGTGTAAAACAGGCCGAAAAACATGCTAGTGCAGACGGTTTGGTCATATTTGGCTTCAAAATGGACTCATAAGCCATTTTCTCTCAGCTCAGGATTTGAAAAAACACTAAGGCTAACATATGACTTTTTTCCTGTGTCAGACTCCGAAAAAAAATATGCTCAAACATGACTTTTTGGGTGTAAAACAGGCCGAAAAACATGCTAGTGCAGACGGTTTGGTCATATTTGGCTTCAAAATGGACTCATAAGCCGTTTTCTCTCAGCTCAGGATTTGAAAAAACACTAAGGCTAACCTATGACTTTTTTCCCATCTTGGACTCCGAAAAAAAATATGCTCAAACATGACTTTTTGGGTGTAAAACAGGCCGAAAAACATGCTAGTGCAGACGGTTTGGTCATATTTGGCTTCAAAATGGACTTATAAGCCGTTTTCTCTCAGCTCAGGATTTGAAAAAACACTAAGGCTAACATATGACTTTTTTCCCGTGTCAGACTCCGAAAAAAAATATTCTCAAACATGACTTTTTGGGTGTAAAACAGGCCGAAAAACATGCTAGTGCAGACGGTTTGGTCATATTTGGCTTCAAAATGGACTCATAAGCCATTTTCTCTCAGCTCAGGATTTGAAAAAACACTAAGGCTAACATATGACTTTTTTCACGTGTCAGACTCCGAAAAAAAATATTCTCAAACATGACTTTTTGGGTGTAAAACAGGCCGAAAAACATGCTAGTGCAGACGGTTTGGTCATATTTGGCTTCAAAATGGACTTAGTTGCCGTTTTCTCTCAGCTCAGGATTTGAAAAAACACTAAGGCTAACCTATGACTTTTTTCCCATCTTGGACTCCGAAAAAAAATATGCTCAAACATGACTTTTTGGGTGTAAAACAGGCCGAAAAACATGCTAGTGCAGACGGTTTGGTCATATTTGGCTTCAAAATGGACTTATTCGCCGTTTTCTCTCAGCTCAGGATTTGAAAAAACACTAAGGCTAACCTATGACTTTTTTCCTGTGTCAGACTCCGAAAAAAAATATTCTCAAACATGACTTTTTGGGTGTAAAACAGGCAGAAAAACATGCTAGTGCAGACGGTTTAGTCATATTTGGCTTCAAAATGGACTCATAAGCCGTTTTCTCTCAGCTCAGGATTTGAAAAAACACTAAGGCTAACCTATGACTTTTTTCACGTGTCAGACTCCGAAAAAAAATATGCTCAAACATGACTTTTTGGGTGTAAAACAGGCCGAAAAACATGCTAGTGCAGACGGTTTGGTCATATTTGGCTTCAAATGGACTTATAAGCTGTTTTCTCTCAGCTCAGGATTTGAAAAAACACTAAGGCTAACCTATGACTTTTTTCCCATCTTGGACTCCGAAAAAAAATATGCTCAAACATGACTTTTTGGGTGTAAAACAGGCCGAAAAACATGCTAGTGCAGACGGTTTGGTCATATTTGGCTTCAAAATGGACTTATTCGCCGTTTTCTCTCAGCTCAGGATTTGAAAAAACACTAAGGCTAACCTATGACTTTTTTCCCGTGTCAGACTCCGAAAAAAAATATGCTCAAATATGAATTTTTGGGTGTAAAACAGGCCGAAAAACATGCTAGTGCAGACGGTTTGGTCATATTTGGCTTCAAAATGGACTTATAAGCCGTTTTCTCTCAGCTCAGGATTTGAAAAAACACTAAGGCTAACCTATGACTTTTTTCCTGTGTCAGACTCCGAAAAAAAATATGCTCAAACATGACTTTCTGGGTGTAAAACAGGCCGAAAAACATGCTAGTGCAGACGGTTTGGTCATATTTGGCTTCAAAATGGACTTATTCGCCGTTTTCTCTCAGCTCAGGATTTGAAAAAACACTAAGGTTAACCTATGACTTTTTTCCCGTATCAGACTCCGAAAAAAAATATGCTCAAACATGACTTTTTGGGTGTAAAACAGGCCGAAAAACATGCTAGTGCAGACGGTTTGGTCATATTTGGCTTCAAAATGGACTTATTCACCGTTTTCTCTCAGCTCAGGATTTGAAAAAACACTAAGGCTAACCTATGACTTTTTTCCCGTGTCAGACTCCGAAAAAAAATATGCTCAAACATGACTTTTTGGGTGTAAAACAGGCCGAAAGACATGCTAGCGCAGATGGTTTGGTCATATTTGGCTTCAAAGTGAACTTATAAGCCGTTTTCTCTCAGGTCAGGATTTGAAAAAACACTAAGGCTAACCTATGACTTTTCTACCGTGTCAGACTCCGAAAAAAAATATGCTCAAACATGACTTTTTGGGTGTAAAACAGGCCGAAAAACATGCTAGTGCAGACGGTTTGGTCATATTTTGCTTCAAAATGGACTTATTCGCCGTTTTCTCTCAGCTCAGGATTTGAAAAAACACTAAGGCTAACATATGACTTTTTTCCTGTGTCAGACTCCGAAAAAAAATATGCTCAAACATGACTTTTTTGGTGTAAAACAGGCCGAAAAACATGCTAGTGCAGACGGTTTGGTCATATTTGGCTTCAAAATGGACTTATTCGCCGTTTTCTCTCAGCTCAGGATTTGAAAAAACACTAAGGCTAACCTATGACTTTTTTCCCATCTTGGACTCCGAAAAAAAATATGCTCAAACATGACTTTTTGGGTGTAAAACAGGCCGAAAAACATGCTAGTGCAGACGGTTTGGTCATATTTGGCTTCAAAATGGACTTATTCGCCGTTTTCTCTCAGCTCAGGATTTGAAAAAACACTAAGGCTATCATATGACTTTTTTCCTGTGTCAGACTCCGAAAAAAAATATTCTCAAACATGACTTTTTGGGTGTAAAACAGGCCGAAAAACATGCTAGTGCAGACGGTTTGGTCATATTTGGCTTCAAAATGGACTCATAAGCCGTTTTCTCTCAGCTCAGGATTTGAAAAAACACTAAGGCTAACCTATGACTTTTTTCCCATCTTGGACTCCGAAAAAAAATATGCTCAAACATGACTTTTTGGGTGTAAAACAGGCCGAAAAACATGCTAGTGCAGACGGTTTGGTCATATTTGGCTTCAAAATGGACTTATTCGCCGTTTTCTCTAAACTCAGGATTTGAAAAAACACTAAGGCTAACCTATGACTTTTTTCCCATCTTGGACTCAGAAAAAAAATATGCTCAAACATGACTTTTTGGGTGTAAAACAGGCCGAAAAACATGCTAGTGCAGACGGTTTGGTCATATTTGGCTTCAAAATGGACTTATTCGCCGTTTTCTCTCAGCTCAGGATTTGAAAAAACACTAAGGCTAACCTATGACTTTTTTCCCATCTTGGACTCCGAAAAAAAATATGCTCAAACATGACTTTTTGGGTGTAAAACAGGCCGAAAAACATGCTAGTGCAGACGGTTTGGTCATATTTGGCTTCAAAATGGACTCATAAGCCATTTTCTCTCAGCTCAGGATTTGAAAAAACACTAAGGCTAACATATGACTTTTTTCCTGTGTCAGACTCCGAAAAAAAATATGCTCAAACATGACTTTTTGGGTGTAAAACAGGCCGAAAAACATGCTAGTGCAGACGGTTTGGTCATATTTGGCTTCAAAATGGACTCATAAGCCATTTTCTCTCAGCTCAGGATTTGAAAAAACACTAAGGCTAACCTATGACTTTTTTCCCATCTTGGACTCCGAAAAAAAATATGCTCAAACATGACTTTTTGGGTGTAAAACAGGCCGAAAAACATGCTAGTGCAGACGGTTTGGTCATATTTGGCTTCAAAATGGACTTATAAGCTGTTTTCTCTGAGCTCAGGATTTTAAAAAACACTAAGGCTAACATATGACTTTTTTCCTGTGTCAGACTCCGAAAAAAAATATGCTCAAACATGACTTTTTGGGTGTAAAACAGGCCGAAAAACATGCTAGTGCAGACGGTTTGGTCATATTTGGCTTCAAAATGGACTCATAAGCCATTTTCTCTCAGCTCAGGATTTGAAAAAACACTAAGGCTAACATATGACTTTTTTCACGTGTCAGACTCCGAAAAAAAATATGCTCAAACATGACTTTTTGGGTGTAAAACAGGCCGAAAAACATGCTAGTGCAGACGGTTTGGTCATATTTGGCTTCAAAATGGACTTAGTTGCCGTTTTCTCTCAGCTCAGGATTTGAAAAAACACTAAGGCTAACCTATGACTTTTTTCCCATCTTGGACTCCGAAAAAAAATATGCTCAAACATGACTTTTTGGGTGTAAAACAGGCCGAAAAACATGCTAGTGCAGACGGTTTGGTCATATTTGGCTTCAAAATGGACTTATTCGCCGTTTTCTCTCAGCTCAGGATTTGAAAAAACACTAAGGCTAACCTATGACTTTTTTCCTGTGTCAGACTCCGAAAAAAAATATTCTCAAACAAGACTTTTTGGGTGTAAAACAGGCAGAAAAACATGCTAGTGCAGACGGTTTAGTCATATTTGGCTTCAAAATGGACTCATAAGCCGTTTTCTCTCAGCTCAGGATTTGAAAAAACACTAAGGCTAACCTATGACTTTTTTCACGTGTCAGACTCCGAAAAAAAATATGCTCAAACATGACTTTTTGGGTGTAAAACAGGCCGAAAAACATGCTAGTGCAGACGGTTTGGTCATATTTGGCTTCAAAATGGACTTATAAGCTGTTTTCTCTCAGCTCAGGATTTGAAAAAACACTAAGGCTAACCTATGACTTTTTTTCCATTTTGGACTCCGAAAAAAAATATACTCAAACATGACTTTTTGGGTGTAAAACAGGCCGAAAAACATGCTAGTGCAGACGGTTTGGTCATATTTGGCTTCAAAATGGACTCTTAAGCCCTTATCTCTCAGCTCAGGATTTGAAAAAACACTAAGGTTAACCTATGACTTTTTTCACGTGTCAGACTCCAAAAAAAAATATGCTCAAACATGACTTTCTGGGTGTAAAACAGGCCGAAAAACATGCTAGTGCAGACGGTTTGGTCATATTTGGCTTCAAAATGGACTTATTCGCCGTTTTCTCTCAGCTCAGGATTTGAAAAAACACTAAGGCTAACCTATGACTTTTTTCCCATCTTGGACTCCGAAAAAAAATATGCTCAAACATGACACTAAGGCTAACCTATGACTTTTTTCCTGTGTCAGACTCCGAAAAAAAATATGCTCAAACATGACTTTCTGGGTGTAAAACAGGCCGAAAAACATGCTAGTGCAGACGGTTTGGTCATATTTGGCTTCAAAATGGACTTATTCGCCGTTTTCTCTCAGCTCAGGATTTGAAAAAACACTAAGGCTAACCTATGACTTTTTTCCTGTGTCAGACTCCGAAAAAAAATATGCTCAAACATGACTTTTTGGGTGTAAAACAGGCCGAAAAACATGCTAGTGCAGACGGTTTGGTCATATTTGGCTTCAAAATGGACTTATAAGCCGTTTTCTCTCAGCTCAGGATTTGAAAAAACACTAAGGCTAACCTATGACTTTTTTCACGTGTCAGACTCCGAAAAAAAATATGCTCAAACATGACTTTCTGGGTGTAAAACAGGCCGAAAAACATGCTAGTGCAGACGGTTTGGTCATATTTGGCTTCAAAATGGACTTATTCGCCGTTTTCTCTCAGCTCAGGATTTGAAAAAACACTAAGGCTAACCTATGACTTTTTTCCCATCTTGGACTCCGAAAAAAAATATGCTCAAACATGACTTTTTGGGTGTAAAACAGGCCGAAAAACATGCTAGTGCAGACGGTTTGGTCATATTTGGCTTCAAAATGGACTTATTCGCCGTTTTCTCTCAGCTCAGGATTTGAAAAAACACTAAGGCTAACCTATGACTTTTTTCCCATCTTGGACTCCGAAAAAAAATATGCTCAAACATGACTTTTTGGGTGTAAAACAGGCCGAAAAACATGCTAGTGCAGACGGTTTGGTCATATTTGGCTTCAAAATGGACTTATTCGCCGTTTTCTCTCAGCTCAGGATTTGAAAAAACACTAAGGCTATCATATGACTTTTTTCCTGTGTCAGACTCCGAAAAAAAATATTCTCAAACATGACTTTTTGGGTGTAAAACAGGCCGAAAAACATGCTAGTGCAGACGGTTTGGTCATATTTGGCTTCAAAATGGACTTATTCGCCGTTTTCTCTCAGCTCAGGATTTGAAAAAACACTAAGGCTAACCTATGACTTTTTTCCCATCTTGGACTCCGTAAAAAAATATGCTCAAACATGACTTTTTGGGTGTAAAACAGGCCGAAAAACATGCTAGTGCAGACGGTTTGGTCATATTTGGCTTCAAAATGGACTCATAAGCCATTTTCTCTCAGCTCAGGATTTGAAAAAACACTAAGGCTAACCTATGACTTTTTTCCCATCTTGGACTCCGAAAAAAAATATGCTCAAACATGACTTTTTGGGTGTAAAACAGGCCGAAAAACATGCTAGTGCAGACGGTTTGGTCATATTTGGCTTCAAATGGACTTATAAGCTGTTTTCTCTGAGCTCAGGATTTGAAAAAACACTAAGGCTAACCTATGACTTTTTTCCCATCTTAGACTCCGAAAAAAAATATGCTCAAACATGACTTTTTGGGTGTAAAACAGGCCGAAAAACATGCTAGTGCAGACGGTTTGGTCATATTTGGCTTCAAAATGGACTTATTCGCCGTTTTCTCTCAGCTCAGGATTTGAAAAAACACTAAGGCTAACCTATGACTTTTTTCCTGTGTCAGACTCCGAA
This sequence comes from Cetoscarus ocellatus, assembly GCA_037902135.1. Lineage (NCBI taxonomy): Eukaryota > Metazoa > Chordata > Actinopteri > Labriformes > Labridae > Cetoscarus > Cetoscarus ocellatus. The sequence goes on along the minus strand of JBAMNC010001705.1, from coordinate 5,621 downwards.
AAAAAATATGCTCAAACATGACTTTTTGGGTGTAAAACAGGCCGAAAAACATGCTAGTGCAGACGGTTTGGTCATATTTGGCTTCAAAATGGACTTATTCGCCGTTTTCTCTCAGCTCAGGATTTGAAAAAACACTAAGGCTAACCTATGACTTTTTTCCCATCTTGGACTCCGTAAAAAAATATGCTCAAACATGACTTTTTGGGTGTAAAACAGGCCAAAAAACATGCTAGTGCAGACGGTTTGGTCATATTTGGCTTCAAAATGGACTTATTCGCCGTTTTCTCTCAGCTCAGGATTTGAAAAAAAACTAAGGCTAACCCTATGACTTTTTTCCTGTGTCAGACTCCGAAAAAAAATATGCTCAAACATGACTTTTTGGGTGTAAAACAGGCCGAAAAACATGCTAGTGCAGACGGTTTGGTCATATTTGGCTTCAAAATGGACTAATTCGCCGTTTTCTCTCAGCTCAGGATTTGAAAAAACACTAAGGCTAACCTATGACTTTTTTCCCGTGTCAGACTCCGAAAAAAAATATGCTCAAACATGACTTTTTGGGTGTAAAACAGGCCGAAAAACATGCTAGTGCAGACGGTTTGGTCATATTTGGCTTCAAATGGACTTATAAGCTGTTTTCTCTGAGCTCAGGATTTGAAAAAACACTAAGGCTAACATATGACTTTTTTCCTGTGTCAGACTCCGAAAAAAAATATGCTCAAACATGACTTTTTGGGTGTAAAACAGGCCGAAAAACATGCTAGTGCAGACGGTTTGGTCATATTTGGCTTCAAAATGGACTTATAAGCCGTTTTCTCTCAGCTCAGGATTTGAAAAAACACTAAGGCTAACCTATGACTTTTTTCCCATCTTGGACTCCGAAAAAAAATATGCTCAAACATGACTTTTTGGGTGTAAAACAGGCCGAAAAACATGCTAGTGCAGACGGTTTGGTCATATTTGGCTTCAAAATGGACTCATAAGCCGTTTTCTCTCAGCTCAGGATTTGAAAAAACACTAAGGCTAACCTATGACTTTTTTCACGTGTCAGACTCCGAAAAAAAATATGCTCAAACATGACTTTTTGGGTGTAAAACAGGCCGAAAAACATGCTAGTGCAGACGGTTTGGTCATATTTGGCTTCAAAATGGACTTATTCGCCGTTTTCTCTCAGCTCAGGATTTGAAAAAACACTAAGGCTAACCTATGACTTTTTTCCCATCTTGGACTCCGAAAAAAAATATGCTCAAACATGACTTTTTGGGTGTAAAACAGGCCGAAAAACATGCTAGTGCAGACGGTTTGGTCATATTTGGCTTCAAAATGGACTTATTCGCCGTTTTCTCTCAGCTCAGGATTTGAAAAAAAACTAAGGCTAACCTATGACTTTTTTCCTGTGTCAGACTCCGAAAAAAAATATGCTCAAACATGACTTTTTGGGTGTAAAACAGGCCGAAAAACATGCTAGTGCAGACGGTTTGGTCATATTTGGCTTCAAAATGGACTTATTCGCCGTTTTCTCTCAGCTCAGGATTTGAAAAAACACTAAGGCTAACCTATGACTTTTTTCCCGTGTCAGACTCCGAAAAAAAATATGCTCAAACATGACTTTTTGGGTGTAAAACAGGCCGAAAAACATGCTAGTGCAGACGGTTTGGTCATATTTGGCTTCAAAATGGACTTATAAGCCGTTTTCTCTCAGCTCAGGATTTGAAAAAACACTAAGGCTAACCTATGACTTTTTTCCTGTGTCAGACTCCGAAAAAAAATATGCTCAAACATGACTTTTTGGGTGTAAAACAGGCCGAAAAACATGCTAGTGCAGACGGTTTGGTCATATTTGGCTTCAAAATGGACTTATAAGCCGTTTTCTCTCAGCTCAGGATTTGAAAAAACACTAAGGCTAACCTATGACTTTTTTCCCCGTGTCAGACTCCGAAAAAAAATATGCTCAAACATGACTTTTTGGGTGTAAAACAGGCCGAAAAACATGCTAGTGCAGACGGTTTGGTCATATTTGGCTTCAAAATGGACTTATTCGCCGTTTTCTCTCAGCTCAGGATTTGAAAAAACACTAAGGCTAACCTATGACTTTTTTCACGTGTCAGACTCCGAAAAAAAATATGCTCAAACATGACTTTTTGGGTGTAAAACAGGCCGAAAAACATGCTAGTGCAGACGGTTTGGTCATATTTGGCTTCAAAATGGACTTATTCGCCGTTTTCTCTCAGCTCAGGATTTGAAAAAACACTAAGGCTAACATATGACTTTTTTCCTGTGTCAGACTCCGAAAAAAAATATGCTCAAACATGACTTTTTGGGTGTAAAACAGGCCGAAAAACATGCTAGTGCAGACGGTTTGGTCATATTTGGCTTCAAAATGGACTCATAAGCCATTTTCTCTCAGCTCAGGATTTGAAAAAACACTAAGGCTAACCTATGACTTTTTTCACGTGTCAGACTCCGAAAAAAAATATGCTCAAACATGACTTTTTGGGTGTAAAACAGGCCGAAAAACATGCTAGTGCAGACGGTTTGGTCATATTTGGCTTCAAAATGGACTTATTCGCCGTTTTCTCTCAGCTCAGGATTTGAAAAAACACTAAGGCTAACCTATGACTTTTTTCCCGTGTCAGACTCAGAAAAAAAATATGCTCAAACATGACTTTTTGGGTGTAAAACAGGCCGAAAAACATGCTAGTGCAGACGGTTTGGTCATATTTGGCTTCAAAATGGACTTATCAGCCGTTTTCTCTCAGCTCAGGATTTGAAAAAACACTAAGGCTAACCTATGACTTTTTTCCCATCTTGGACTCCGAAAAAAAATATGCTCAAACATGACTTTTTGGGTGTAAAACAGGCCGAAAAACATGCTAGTGCAGACGGTTTGGTCATATTTGGCTTCAAAATGGACTTATTCGCCGTTTTCTCTCAGCTCAGGATTTGAAAAAACACTAAGGCTAACCTATGACTTTTTTCCTGTGTCAGACTCCGAAAAAAAATATGCTCAAACATGACTTTTTGGGTGTAAAACAGGCCGAAAAACATGCTAGTGCAGACGGTTTGGTCATATTTGGCTTCAAAATGGACTCATAAGCCGGTTTCTCTCAGCTCAGGATTTGAAAAAACACTAAGGTTAACCTATGACTTTTTTCACGTGTCAGACTCCGAAAAAAAATATGCTCAAACATGACTTTTTGGGTGTAAAACAGGCCGAAAAACATGCTAGTGCAGACGGTTTGGTCATATTTGGCTTCAAAATGGACTTATTCGCCGTTTTCTCTCAGCTCAGGATTTGAAAAAACACTAAGGCTAACCTATGACTTTTTTCCCATCTTGGACTCCGAAAAAAAATATGCTCAAACATGACTTTTTGGGTGTAAAACAGGCCGAAAAACATGCTAGTGCAGACGGTTTGGTCATATTTGGCTTCAAAATGGACTTATTCGCCGTTTTCTCTCAGCTCAGGATTTGAAAAAACACTAAGGCTAACCTATGACTTTTTTCCTGTGTCAGACTCCGAAAAAAAATATGCTCAAACATGACTTTTTGGGTGTAAAACAGGCCGAAAAACATGCTAGTGCAGACGGTTTGGTCATATTTGGCTTCAAAATGGACTTATTCGCCGTTTTCTCTCAGCTCAGGATTTGAAAAAACACTAAGGCTAACCTATGACTTTTTTCCCGTGTCAGACTCCGAAAAAAAATATGCTCAAACATGACTTTTTGGGTGTAAAACAGGCCGAAAAACATGCTAGTGCAGACGGTTTGGTCATATTTGGCTTCAAAATGGACTTATAAGCCTGTTTTCTCTCAGCTCAGGATTTGAAAAAACACTAAGGCTAACATATGACTTTTTTCCCTGTGTCAGACTCCGAAAAAAAATATGCTCAAACATGACTTTTTGGGTGTAAAACAGGCCGAAAAACATGCAAGTGCAGACGGTTTGGTCATATTTGGCTTCAAAATGGACTCATAAGCCAGTTTTCTCTCAGCTCAGGATTTGAAAAAACACTAAGGCTAACCTATGACTTTTTTCCCTGTGTCAGACTCCTGAAAAAAAATATGCTCAAACATGACTTTTTGGGTGTAAAACAGGCCGAAAAACATGCTAGTGCAGACGGTTTGGTCATATTTGGCTTCAAAATGGACTTATTCAGCCGTTTTCTCTCAGCTCAGGATTTGAAAAAACACTAAGGCTAACCTATGACTTTTTTCCCGTGTCAGACTCCGAAAAAAAATATGCTCAAACATGACTTTTTGGGTGTAAAACAGGCCGAAAAACATGCTAGTGCAGACGGTTTGGTCATATTTGGCTTCAAAATGGACTCATAAGCCGTTTTCTCTCAGCTCAGGATTTGAAAAAACACTAAGGCTAACCTATGACTTTTTTCCCATCTTGGACTCCGAAAAAAAATATGCTCAAACATGACTTTTTGGGTGTAAAACAGGCCGAAAAACATGCTAGTGCAGACGGTTTGGTCATATTTGGCTTCAAAATGGACTTATTCGCCGTTTTCTCTCAGCTCAGGATTTGAAAAAACACTAAGGCTAACCTATGACTTTTTTCCCATCTTGGACTCCGAAAAAAAATATGCTCAAACATGACTTTTTGGGTGTAAAACAGGCCGAAAAACATGCTAGTGCAGACGGTTTGGTCATATTTGGCTTCAAAATGGACTTATTCGCCGTTTTCTCTCAGCTCAGGATTTGAAAAAACACTAAGGCTAACCTATGACTTTTTTCCCATCTTGGACTCCGAAAAAAAATATGCTCAAACATGACTTTTTGGGTGTAAAACAGGCCGAAAAACATGCTAGTGCAGACGGTTTGGTCATATTTGGCTTCAAAATGGACTCATAAGCCGTTTTCTCTCAGCTCAGGATTTGAAAAAACACTAAGGCTAACCTATGACTTTTTTCACGTGTCAGACTCCGAAAAAAAATATGCTCAAACATGACTTTTTGGGTGTAAAACAGGCCGAAAAACATGCTAGTGCAGACGGTTTGGTCATATTTGGCTTCAAAATGGACTTATTCGCCGTTTTCTCTCAGCTCAGGATTTGAAAAAACACTAAGGCTAACCTATGACTTTTTTCCCATCTTGGACTCCGAAAAAAAATATGCTCAAACATGACTTTTTGGGTGTAAAACAGGCCGAAAAACATGCTAGTGCAGACGGTTTGGTCATATTTGGCTTCAAAATGGACTTATTCGCCGTTTTCTCTCAGCTCAGGATTTGAAAAAACACTAAGGCTAACCTATGACTTTTTTCCCATCTTGGACTCCGAAAAAAAATATGCTCAAACATGACTTTTTGGGTGTAAAACAGGCCGAAAAACATGCTAGTGCAGACGGTTTGGTCATATTTGGCTTCAAAATGGACTCTTAAGCCCTTATCTCTCAGCTCAGGATTTGAAAAAACACTAAGGTTAACCTATGACTTTTTTCACGTGTCAGACTCCGAAAAAAAATATGCTCAAACATGACTTTCTGGGTGTAAAACAGGCCGAAAAACATGCTAGTGCAGACGGTTTGGTCATATTTGGCTTCAAAATGGACTTATTCGCCGTTTTCTCTCAGCTCAGGATTTGAAAAAACACTAAGGCTAACCTATGACTTTTTT